>BHFV01000104.1:18681-51122 GCA_003568905.1 Trebouxiophyceae sp. KSI-1 | reverse complement strand
TCGCCAGCAGCCCCCCCCCCCCCTGCTGCCGGCCCCATTGTTCTTGCCCTCCTAGTTGCCGTGTGTATCTGTAGCAGCCCCTGTGCCAGGCTGGCAGCAGCAGTGTAAGCTGGCAGTAAGCCGAGTTCCATCCCACCCTCCTTCGCAGCCAATCAGCTGAGCTGCTTTCCTGGCGGCATTTCCGCAGCATGGGCAAGGAAGCGGCAACAGCAGGCGCATTCTTGGTCGCTGATGGTCGCTGAGTGGCATGTAGGGTAGTCTAGGGTTCTGTGCGTGCCACCCGTCCACATTTGCATGAACGTTCCAAGCACCCTGCCGCCTCATTGTCTGTTGATACAGCAGTGATACACAGGCTAGGGCTCGCAGGACAGGCCAGCCGTGACCCCGGATAGGGCAGCGCCAGCCTGGCGGCCTCTATCAGGGCCCTAGAAGGGTCCCTCCTCCCCCCATCCTCCGTCACAGTCAAAACCCAGCACAAGCACCCCAAGCAGCCCCTCCCCGCCGGGATCGCTCGAGACGTTAAAACCCTGCTAGGGCGTCAGACGGGCACCCCGCCACGCGGCCGGCGCGTCGATCGACGCCGCGTCGCCAGGGTTTGCTAGGGTTTGAGCGGAAGCCCTTCTAGGGTTTTCAGTACGACTCTTCCCGCCCGACCTCCGCGAGCGCCAGCTGGTACTGCAGCGAATTGGTCAGCAGCAGCACCATCGGCTCCGGCAGCGGCTCGCCGTGGTAAGTCACGTAAAACTGGTCGATCGCCTCGCGGCCCTCCGTGTCGATCTGCAGGCGTTACACGTGCGAAACCCTCAGGGTTCAGCCGGCAAAATCCTGCACTACTGCGACTGGCAACATGCGAGGCTGCGACCCGCCAGCGCTCCGCTCCCACCACGAATCAGCCAGGAAAGTGCGCAGCAGTTACGGTAGCGGCTGCGGCAGTTACAACCGACCTCGACAGAGAGAACGTCTGCCGGTACGCGCCCCGTTCACCGAGCCTCCGGCGTGTGGAGCTGGCGGCGGCGGGAGTTGCGGCTCGGAAGCGGCGGCGGGAGTTACAGCTCACCTCGGCCGAGATGACGTTCACGTTGATGTCCTTCAGCTGGTGGACGATGTCTGTCAGCAGCCCGGGGCGGTCGGTGGTGCGAACGACGACTTCAGTGAAGGCGCCATCAGGATCCTGCTTGACCTTGATGCTGGTCTTGACCTCGCTCCTGTGAACAGGCCACAGAACGAAGTTCTCGACTAATATTATGTTCAGAATTTCGGGATTTCTAGGTATTGTTACTGTGCCGTAATCGTCAGCGAGACACCTCGGTGTTGGTTTTTTTTCGCCCGCCACTTTGCAGGCGGGGGTCGGGGCCGCTGCCTGCCGCGGAGCCTGAGGGTACTTTAGGGTTTAGGGTTACAGATTGCGGAAATTTATTACTTTGCAATCAGTGTAGGGAAGCCTCATTGAACCTTTCCTCCTAGTCCTAGGCTTCAAACCCCAGAGGGCGAGGCTTGCAGCTTGCCTTCAATGAAGCATGAGAGAATGCAAGGAGTCTGGGTTCTGAAAAAAAAACTTCCTGAACCCTACCTCAAGCCCCAGGAAACGAAACCCTAGAAGAACGAGGCCGTTGAGTTGCCTATCGCGGGACCCCAGCGGGTTCGGAAATCTCGGATCTTAGGTTGAGCAAAAACGGCGCGTCAGACCCTACCGCAACCCCATAATGCGAAACCCTAAAGGATGGATACAGGCCCTTGCCTGGCGCGGGGCCCGAGCAGGTGCAGGTCGTCGCAAATTTTGGGTTCAGAAAAGCCTGTCAAACCCTGGCGCAAGCCCAAGTTCCGAAACCCTAATGGACCCTGACGCAAGCCCAATTTCCGAAACCTTAAAGGGTGGATTAGCGCCCTTGCCTGGCGCGGGTGCAGGTCGCAGGGTGCAGGGCCCAAGCGGGTGCAGGTCGTCGCAGCTGCCTAGTTCAGGAAATAAAAACCTGTCAAACCCTAATGAAGTCCTCAACCCAAAACCCTAGAGGGTAATTTAGGGCCCTTGCCTGGCGCGGGGCCAGAAAGGGTGCAAATCGTCGCGGCCGCCTAGTTCAGGAAATAAAATACTGTCAAACCCTACCGTAAGTCCAAAGCCCAAAACCCTAAAGGGTCAGTTAGGGCCCTTGCCTGGCGCGGGGCCCGAGAGGGTGCAGGTCGTCGCGGCCGCTGGGCTTGGCCGCCTTGGGACCGACCCCGAGGGCGGAGGCTGACTCAGGGTGGTAGTAAAGCAGGTTTTGGAGCACGGTCATCCGGATCTCCTCCAGCCGCGCACTCTTAGTAATCTTCTCGGCCGTCGCCGCGTCGGTTATGTAAAACTTGTGCAGCTTGCCGCTGTCGCCCGGCCGGATCTTGGCGCGGCGGATGTTGAGGCCGAGGTTCTTGAGCGCGCGAGTCTGCGGCGGCAGTTACGCGCGCGGGAGTTACGGTCTCTCAACGGGAAAACACGACGTGCGGGGCGAAGGGCGGTGGGGATGCTGCTGCTGCCACGCACGGACCGGATCGCCAGTGCTCGAGGGGGGTAAGCTGGGTGCCTGAGAGGGGCTAGGAAAAGGCGGTGGCTCATCTGTGAGAGCTGCATGTCAGCAGCTGCCGAGAGCAAGGCGGAGAGCCGAGAGGGATGCAGAAGGCGGCTGGGGACAGTGCTGGATGTGAAGCACGGGATGCTGGACGCACCGTGTCCAGGAGCTCGCCCAGCTCGTTGCCAAACTCGACCGACAGCACGGTGGCGAAGTTGTCCACCTTGTTGTCGATCTTCACGATGGGCGTTGGGACGCTGCCATCGCCGTTGCCATCGATGGCCTCCTGAGTCGTCGGGGCGGCTGCCCTGCGGCAATGCCGGCGAGATCGACGCCTCATTCGGCAGCACGAGCAAGCGGAATTGACCGGAAGGTGTCGGTGCGCGGCGTGGGGCAGTGGGGCGCAGCAGCCAGCTGTCACAGGAGGGGCTGGGCGGCTGGATGCCAAGCTGACACCTTGCACCGGCGTTCTGGCGCTGCGTCCGACCGACAAAGAAGGGGATTGCGGCCGGTGAAGGCTTGCAGGCGACAGGAAAGGGGTGGTTCGGCATGCAACGCAAAAAACGTGCTTCCGTACCTTCGCGCCAGAGCCGGCTTCCGCCGTCCCTCGACTGCGGGCCGCGGGGGTGTGCCGCTGGGGATGACGGCAGACGATCGCCTGCGAGCAGTGCCGCATCGCACTCAACCTCGTGTCGCCGGCTGAGCTGACTGAAGGCGGGCCAAAACTCATGCCGCGCTTGCAGTGCCCACTCGCGACCGGGCCGGCATCGGCGCGGGCACGCTGCCGACACGTGTAATACAATGGGGGGAAGCCGCATCCGGAGAAGGCGCACCGCGGCAGCGGCGCAAGCGCCCGGCCGGGTGCGGTGCCGACCGATTTCGGCGCCGCCCGGCTGTGGGCTCGCAACGTAGTGTCCATGCTGGACTGCTGGGGGCCGGATGGTGGCACTGATGGTGTGGCGGTCTGCGTTGTGCTGTGGAAATCGAGGTGGAGGAGGCCAGGCTGGGCTGGCCCTCTGCACCGATTGGAGCAGGAGGCTCAAAGGGCAGACAAGGGATCTGTCTCAGTTGCTGATCTGCGACAGCTAGCCTTGGAGACCGCAGCCTCGGTCTAGAGAAGTCAGATCAGCAGCTGCCTGCACGCCCAAGAGGCCTCTCTGCCCTGCACCGCTAGCGAAGAGTTTTCTGCGAAGGTAGAAGCATTGGAAGGAGTCGATTTACGTGCGAATTCGCTGGTCGGGCAGCTGATGGCGCGCTGATTGGTCGGAAGGCGCCCGGGGTGACAGCTGCGCTCCGCGTCATGGGGCGCGGCACGGCGCTGCTCGCGATGGCGGGCACGCTGGCGTGCTTGCTGACGGTGAACGCCGACGAGAAGAGCCACAAGGTGCGTCCCTTCGATGTTACCTCCCACCAAAACGAAACACAGCAGTCCTGGCTCGAGCTCTCCCAGCCTCCTGCGTCCGCTATTCAGCGGCGCGATGTGGCATTTGTTTCTGCACCTGCTCACTCGGTCCTGCAGCGCCCCCGCTCGCGGCAAAACCAGCAAGTGCATGCAGATGCTCAAGCTTCTTCGAGTGCCTTTCCGTTCAACTCCCGGGAAATAATGCGTTCATCTCATCGCCACGTCAGTGATCTGAGGGCCCCTGTTCGCAGTATGCGGTTGGAGAGAAGGTGCGGCTGTGGGTCAACAAGGTCGGCCCCTACAACAACCCGCAGGTGCCTTTTCACCCGCCCCTGCCGCACCCAACACGCGAGCGCTCAACTCAGCTCGTAGAAGCGTCGACTGCTCTCGCTGAGGTCCCGAAACTCGCGAATTTCGGTGCATTTTGCGCGATTTCCTGCCATTTACGTTCCACTTGCCGGCAGGAGACGTACAACTATTACTACCTGCCCTTTTGCGCGCCGGACACCGATGAGAAGCCGGCGCACAAGTGGGGCGGCCTGGGAGAGGTGCTTGGCGGAAACCAGCTGATCGACAGCCAGCTGGACATCAAGTTCCGCAGTGCGCGCCCTGAACCTCCCAAGCCACCCGACTGCAGGCTCCCCTGCTTGCCGGCGGCACAACGTCGAATGCACAATACCAGCTGCCCAAGGGCGTTTTTCCCGACAGTTGAGGTCGGTTTTTTTCGTGGATTTCGTTTGTCATGGCACGAAGTTTGTCAGAAAATCGATTTTCCTTGCTTCCAGGCATCAGGCCTCCCCCCTGCGGACACACCAGAGCCGGCTCTGCTTTTGCCTGCCAGATTTTGCCGCAGGAGGCACGCCCCAAACTGCCGCCAAAAAGAAATTAAATTTAGTCGGCAAGGAGCGGCGCTGGTGCGTGCACAGAAGTGGCTCATGTGGCCGATTGCGTGCTCAGCCCCCGTCTTAGGGTTTAGGGGAAACCGTAACCCTAAATGCCCCGGCACTATGGCTGCTGGCTGCTGGCTGCACCCCTCCCATCGACAGCGACCGAAGATCGGCGCCCCGCTCTGCAATATTGCGGATCCCTTTTCTCCAGTGTTTGAAATAAAGTGGCGGAATTCTCGGCAACGGTGTGGACGGCGCTCCTTTTATGTCCAAAACCTTCAGGAATAATTCTATATATTACCGCGAGCACGCTGAGTCATGCCTGCGTTGGCAGCGTGGCTCATGCTAAACCCTAAGGGATGTCGCGATCCCTGCAGGCGAGGTGCCCCGCACCACCATCTGCACCAAAACCCTCGACGACAAATCGACGCGGGACTTCCGGAACGCGGTCAAGAAGTACTACTGGTGCGGCGGCACCCTCTAGGGCCCTGTTAGGGTTTCCAACGTGTCCAGGCTGCGAGAGCACGAGCTGGGTTGACGGTAAATGAAGGCTGGCGGGAGAGGGGAAGGCAAGGAGGGGTTGCCAGGCTGTCGATGACCTGTAGGGTTTACGTCTTAGGTTCACGAACCGTAGCTTGGCAGTGCAAATCCGCGGTCGCGTCCGGCCAAACCCCGAAGCCCTACACCTTGACCGCCAAGCCAATCCGAAACCCTAATGAAGGCCCTTAACCCTTAACCTTAAACCCTGATGTAGAGCCCGCCATCGTAGGTACGAGCTCTTCATCGACGAGCTGCCGGTGTGGGGTTTTGTGGGGCCGCCGCCGGAGGAGGCCGGCCCGGCAGCCGGCGGGAAACTGCACATCTGGACCCACAAGAGCTTCGACATCGACTACAATGACAACAGGGTGAGTCACGCCAGTAGTCATCACATGCTCCCTTACTCACGCCAGCCTGCCTCGAAGGCAGGAGAAAAGCGCCGCCTGCGGCCCTCGCAGCGAGCTTGCTCGGGTTGTAACTCTCACGGACGGTAACTCCCGCCGCCCGTAACTGCCGCAGATCATCCAGGTCAACCTCACGAGCGAGAACCCGCAGCCGATCGTCCCGGGCGCCAACCTGGAATTCACCTTCAGCGTGCAGTGGAGCCAGTCCGGGATCCCGTTCAGCCGCCGATTCGAACGCTACCTCGACTACAACTTTTTCGAGCACCAGGCGAGCGTCAGACCCTACCTCAACCCTCGTACCTAAACCCTAAGAATTTTGGTTAAGGGTTTTAGACCATAAACCCTAAAACACTGAAGTCCCCGGCGGGACTTCCTGCCGTGTCTCGAGTCCCTGAGCGCTGAGCCGTGAGGCTCTGCCAGCCTGAGTAGGCGGGTCCAGGCTGCCTGAGAGCGGCCGCAGGGCCCCTTGCTGGACAGCACGTATGGTTCAGCTACCAAACCATGGTCAAGCTATCGAAGCTTTTATTTAGGGATCCCTGAATCGACACGCCTCGGCCGTTTGCCTCGCTGCTGCCCACCTGCGACCCCCGGCGGCCCCGATCCGGCCATCCCGCTTCCGTAACTCCCGCCGTAACCGCCGCCGCAGATCCACTGGTTCTCCATCTTCAACTCCTTCATGATGGTCATCTTCCTGACGGGCCTCGTGTCGATGATCCTGCTGCGGACGCTGCGGGCCGATTACGCCCGTTACACCCGCGACGAGGACGACCTGGAAGCCCTAGAGAGGGACGTGAGCGAGGAATCCGGTTGGAAGCTGGTTCACGGCGACGTCTTCAGGCCGCCGCGGCGACTGGCCACGCTGGCCGCCCTGATCGGGACCGGCGTGCAGCTGGCGCTGCTCGCGCTGGCGACGATCCTGATCACGATCGCGGGTGAGAGGCGTTACAAGGGACGGTTAGGGTCTTATAGGGTTTTGCTGCGTCTTTTTGGCGGGCGCCGAGGTTGGGAATCGGGAGGGGGCGTGCAGCTGGCGCTGCTCTGGATCATCTCGACCGCGGATGAGAGGAGTTATTTGGGACGATTAGGGTATCACAGGGCTTGTTGGATGTGAGTCTACGGTTATTTGAGCTCTTTGAGCGGTTGTCAAGGTTGGGAAGTGGGAGGGGGCGTGCAGCAGACGCTGCAGTGATTGCCAGCATGATCGCGGGTTCATGGGCTGGTAGGGCTCTCGGTAGGATCTCGGTAGGGTTTTGCGGCGTTCTCTGGAAATTTCTGGACGCGTTCCGGTACTCGCAGACTGCGTCGCATACCTTGAAAACCCTAAGCATGACCTGAAAGCCCTAAGCATACCCTGAAAGCCCTAAGCGATCGCAGGCACGCTGTTCACGGAGCGCGGCACCATCCTGACCGTCTTCATCATCTGCTACGCCCTCACCAGCTTCGTGGGCGGCTATGTCAGGTGCGGCAGACCCTAAATCCTAACGATAAACCCTCTTGCCTTGGATCAGAGCGCCCGCCTTGCAGCCTGCTCAAGCCCGGCCCCAAACTCTCAGCTCCTTGCGCGAAGGGCTGGGCTCCCTGTTCGTTCGTTTCTCCGGAAAAAAAAGAAGAAAAAAGCCTCGAAAAATCGAGTGGGATCCGGGAGCAACCCGGCTGCCGTTTTTCCTCGTCCCGCAAACCCTAAATCCCAAGTCCGGCCTCGATGCTCTCGACCGCCGTTTAACCCTACAAAACCCTAACGCCGCACCTTTTCGGCGCCCGCAGCGGCGGCTTCTACTCGCGCAACGACGGCAAGAATTGGATCGGGACCATGCTGCTGACGGCGGCTCTCTTCCCGGCCGCCTGCTTCGGAATCGCCTTCGTCTTGAATTCGATTGCCATCGGCTACCACAGCCTGGCGGCGGTTCCCTTCGGCTCGATCGTGGTCGTCCTCCTCGTCTGGCTCTTCATCTCCTTCCCGCTCTGCCTCTTCGGCACGGTGCGACCCTACCAAACCCTAACTCACACCCCCAGCGCCTCAGGGCCGCCAGGGTTTGGGCTCAGGACCGGCGGATGCGCGCTGCGAGCCTGGCAAAACCCTAAATCTGCCCTGCCGCTGACCGCCCAAGTTGGCTGGCTGGGACAGGCTCGTGTGCCGGTCGTTGTGACCCTGCGCCAACCCTACGGCCTGGCGTGACCCTGCGCCAAACCCTATTGTCCGGCGCGCTGCAGGTGGTCGGGCGCAACTGGAACGGCCAGCCGGACAACCCTTGTAGGGTCAAGCGAATCCCTTCGCCCATCCCAGATCGCCGGTGGTACCTGCGGCCCTGGGTGATTGCGCTGATGGGAGGCCTGCTGCCGTTCGGCTCCATCTTCATCGAGATGTACTTCGTCTTCACCAGCTTCTGGAACTACAAGGTGCGCAGCGCGCCGTACCCTCCTCAGGGCTTTCCGAATGATAGGGTTTAGGATTTTTACCGGTTTTCCGGGTCACCTGAGTCGAAAATGTGGGGTTGAGTCGACGCCGATTCGTTGAGAGTAGCTTTGTCTTCACCGGCTTTTGGAGCTGCAAGTTGCACCCCTCCCCTCTTCGGTTTTGCCTTTTCGACTTACAGACAGTGTGTGGAAAACCCTGATTGACCCTAGGTCCCCTAGATTGACCCGCGAACGAAATCTCGGCGCTGCCAGCCAGATTTCTGGAATCAGCGGGAACAAAGTGCTGCCCTGCTCTACTAGGGTCACAGAATGTGGGATTGCCCTGGCCGATTACTACCACTGCATCTCCTATTCTGTCCGTCAGCTGCAGTCGACGAGTCTCACCTTCACTGCGAGGCTGTTCAGCGCACGAGGAGTGATGGGCAACGTTTGAAATTCAAATCTGGTATCAAACGGAACCCTACTGAACCCTGCGCGCGCAGGTGTACTACGTGTACGGCTTCATGCTGCTCGTCTTCCTCATATTAGTCATCGTGACTGTTTGCGTCACGATCGTGGGGACCTACTTCCTCCTCAACGCCGAGAATTACCACTGGCAGTGGACCAGCTTCCTGTCGGCCGCCTCCACCGCGCTGTGCGCCCCCCCAAACCCTAATTTCTGACCCTACGAACCCTATAGGGTTGATGCTCGCTTCATGCCGGCCTTCTGGGGTCGCTGTTTTTGCTTCATCTCCAGCGCGCTGCCCTCCCCCCTCTCGCCCTTCAAACCATCTAGGGTCTACTTCCGCGTCTGCCCCAAACACAGACCGATTAGGGTTTAGGCTTACCGTTACTGGCCGCGAGTTGCAACGTAACCGAAACGCGCCCCCTCCTCGCCGTACTTGATTATGGCAGAAACCCTATCGCTGACCCTAACGCCCCCCGCCCGGCCGCAGGTACGTGGCCCTTTACTCGGTGCACTACTTCTTCAAGAAGACCAAGATGACCGGTTTCTTCCAGACAGCCTTTTATTTTGGCTACACCGCCATGTTTTGCCTGGGCCTGGGGGTCATGTGCGGGGCGCTAGGGTATCTAGGGTCCAGCGTCTTTGTGCGCCGCATCTACCGCAACATCAAGTGCGACTGAGGCGGCTCCAAGCGGCTGTCAGGGCCCTGATGCGGCGGTGAGGGCCCTGGCTTCACGAGCCGAGGGCTCCGTGGGGGACCAAGGGCCTTGGAGGCTGTTTTGGCGGGAAACTGCCCGCCTGTGTTGTCCGAAGAGAGGCTGATTTTGGCGCTTGTCTGCCGTCTGCCGGCCGCCCCTGCCTGCTGAAACAACCAGAGGCAAGTCGAGAGCTGCGCGCGTGCCGATTAGCGGCTCGCTGCAGCTGCCAGGCTGGCGATGCTGGCGTGTGTGCTTGCACGCAGAAAGCCAAAAAAGCTCCCAGGCGCAGCCGCAAGCCCGCCGCTAAGCCGGGCCGCTCTGTGACATCGACACATGCGCCCTCCCCAGAGCTGTCCATGCCGCCCCGCGGCTGCCTGCAATTTCTGCACAGCCTGGCATTATCAGCCTTGCGGGAGTTACTGGCCGGTGCCGCGACGCCAGGGACGGCTTGGGCAAGCCCTGTCAGAGTACATCGAGGGTCGAAAAGGAACGTACCCCGCTCGAAGCCTCGTATCAGGTGCGCCAGAAACTGCAATCCTTCCAACTCTCCCTTTCGCCGCCTGACGCCCCATTCGTCCTCCTTTCTGGGCTCCCTTTCTGGGTTCGCTGGTGCTCGGGCAACGCTGGCAGTTTTGAAATTTTGCGTGTTTTTGTTGTCGATGCTTGTGCGGTCGCTCTCTCGCTTACATTTCCTCTCACACTGTCACACCGCACTGCCGCAATGAAACGAAACGAAACAGCAGCATTTCTCTCTCTCTCTCTCTCCCTCTCTGCTTGCACTCGCAGGCACATGCTCGGTTCACCCAAAAACTCGCTCGAACCGATTTTCTAGTATGCTACAGCCGGCGGCCCGCGCGCAAGCAGCCGGTTTCAGGGTTCGAAACCCTACGAACGCGGCGTCCCTCCGTCAAAATCGCAACCTGACTCATACACTCGCTCTCGGCCGAGACTCGGTCACTCTACCGAGGAAAACAACAGAGGAACCCTTTAGGGTTTAGCTCAGCGAGCGTCCGCCCTCGTTCAAAGCTCGCTTGCCAGCTTGCGGGCCGCTCCCGGCTGTAGGGTTTTGCAGTGAACACAAAGCCCTAGTACTGAACCCTAAAAGCGCAGCCGCTCAGGCAGTGGGGCCGTTGGGCAGCTTGGGCTCGTCGGCGGCGGAGCCTTCTTTTGGCGGCTGCGATTTTTGGGCGGCTTCTGACAGAGAGTCTGGATAGAGGGCCAGCTGGATGGAGAGGCCTGCGGGCACAGGTGGCAGGCGGCCGATCAGTCGTACACTGCCAATGCAGTTATATTGACGTAATTTTGATTTGTTTTTTGATTGTGATGATAGAATCGCAACGACGAGAAAGTCGGCGTAATGACAGAAGTGTAATAATGAGGAAGTCGTCGGCGTGCGCCTCTTCCCAGGAGAAGGGGAATGGAAAATATATAGATACTAATGTTTTTCGTACTATTAAACCGGGACAGGACGGCATTTGCAGTCCTGGAATGGTGGCAGCAAGTGACTTGCGCCTGGGGCGCAGTTTGGCCAAAACCAGTGTGGTTTTGCCATTCGGTGGGAAAAGGGGCAAGGGAAGGGCCTGAAGGATTAGGCCAGGTGGGGAAGGCTGCTCTGAATATGGAAATAAAGACAGGAAGAAAATGAAAGAAAACAAAAGGTGGGGAAAACAGGAAAAGAAAGAATGACCTCCCTGCCTGGCAAGCCGTTCCAGTGATTCAGCATTCCCAATTCAGACATCGACCATCCCTGATTCGGTGAGTAACCCTGTGACGGACAAAAACGCGTTTTCTTTTCAGGGAGCGGGAAAACCGTGGCTGAGGGAAACCCAAAGGGAAGGCGCAGCTATCAGGCCGAACGAAATGGCTCTGCAAAAGAATATATATATAATGTGTTTTGGGACAAGACTTTTGTTTGGAACGAGAATGTGGTTTTTTAAGGGAGTGGGAAAATCGTGGCTGAGGGAAACCCAAGAGGAAGGCGCACCCGCCAGGCCGAGCGCATTGGCTCCGAAAAGGAATGTCACGAGATATGCCAGGCCGCGCACAATCGTCCGTATCGTAACCGTTATGTTACGAGCCGTGTACTGATCGGGCATCTCCTGCCTTGCAAAAAAGGCGTCAATGTAGCCGCAGGCCTGGAAGAGCAGCCAGGCGATGACGCCGGCCTGGACGGCGCCCCTGCGCAAGTTACAGCCAGGGTGGAGGTTACACTCGTTACACTCCTGCGGGAGTTACAGCTGAGCGCGAGGTGCACGGCAGACGGGGCGGCATGGGAGCCTGGAGAGCTCAAACTTGGAAGAGAGTGGGCGGCTTTGTTGTTGTTTGTTGCAAAATTCAATTTTTAATTAATTATTTATTATTTTATTTAATACAAGGGCTCAGGACTGCGCCGAGTTAAGATAGCACTGACAAAGCGGAGAGGTTGCAAGCCTGATGCATCAAATGGATGGATCAATACTACAACCTCTTGCAGTGAAAGCCAGGCTGGTGCATACGATGGATGTTTACCCTAAACCCTAAGAGTTTCAGGGTTTATGATGGGTTTAAAGGGCGCACCAGAGTGCTGTCAGTGGCGTCGCGGCCTTCAGCTCCGACGGCTTGCGCTGAGCCGCGCCGGCGGCTGCGGGCGTCGCTGAGCTCCTAAGGCTCTGCACATGCGGGGCAATAAGCAGCCGTCAGACTCTCTTTCATTCTTTTCGTTCTATCCTTTCTTTCTTTCTTTCTTTCTTTCTTTCTTTCTCCCGCCCTCTTTCTTTCCTTTCCCCCTGTTTTCCCATCTTCCAGGAAGCTCAGCACTGTGCCATCCTGTTCGGCCCAGATCCTGTGGCAGCAGCTGGCGCTGAGGGCAGGCCCCTGCCTGCCTGCAAGCACGCATCGAGAACCAGGCCCCTGTGTCAAACCTGGGAGTGCTGTGACAGAGCTACAGTCAAACCTCGATGAGCGGCACTTCGAGAAGCGTACTGCCTACTGCAAGCGGCCGGCCTCTCAGGGGACGGCTTTCGGAATCGCAGGCAAAGTCGTCTCGTTGAGTGGGATCTCGCTCCAAAAACACACTTACTGACCGGCTTTCCCGGCGACTGGGGGGCTGCAGTTGACGAGGTTTGACTGCACTGCCCTCCATTTCATCCCTGCCTTTCAGAAAGCTGGCCAGGAGCTCCACGCAAGAGCAGTTGGCCTCTTTCTTCCTCCAGTCTTGATAGTAAAAGCTGGAAAGGAGGCTGGACAGCGAGGGATGCTTGCCTGCGAGGTACCCGACTTGGCTCGCCGCCGAAAGAGCCGCACGAAGAATATGCAGACCAGCAACGCATAGGCCGCGCCCGCCACGTTCTTCAGCACCTCCTCCCCGCCCGCGCGGTCGTACGCGAGCGCCGGCCCGGCCGCCAGCAGCGGTAGCAGCGCAATGCCGAGGCTGGACAGCCATGGGAAGGCGTCGTCTGCGTCCTCGACCTGCGCGCAAGTGGCAGAGAGGACGATTCAGGGCGTAGTGGTGAGGTCGGTGGGCGTAGATGGGCTGGCATGACGCACTGGCACACATGAGCAGTACTGGCATGCCTATGTGTGTGCAGTGCGCTCGCGAGCGGCGGCTGCGACTCGGAGAGGCCCAAGAGTGGTAGAGAAAGAGTATCCAGTGCTGTGATGATTGGGCGGTTTGGGGGAGGTTGCTCAGAGTTGATAGCCAGAACAGCGATACGACAGCGCGCCTGTAGCTCTGCATGCTCGGCGCCGGCGCGCTCCAGCTCGTCCGCGGCAGCCGCCAGCTCGTCAAGGCGCGCGCTACTCCGCACGCGCTTGCGGTCCGCACCAGCGCCGGGCGGCGCTCGCCGGGCGTGGCTTCCAGTACAAGGCTGACGCGCCGCATGAGCGCCCGGCGCCGGCCGTGGCAGAAACGGCAGGCTGCACGCCGGTCCACTGGCACGCAGAATGGTCATCGTGCCCGCCCGAGACGCCGGCTGCGCGCCCAGAGCGAGAATCGAGCGTCGCACGTTGCGGCCAGGTGGCCGTGTTCACTGTCCACCCCCGTGCAACGCGGCTTGGTAGCTGCAGGCTCAACGGGAACAGGAGGAACGTAAGTACGTGAAAAGTGAATGGTGGAGAAGCAGGCATGCTGCAGCAGGAGGCGGCAGGCTGTTGCAGGCTGTTGCAAGCACAGGTGCCCAATCCACTCGACTCAGAGTTACATCAACAGTTCACTCTATCTCCCGTCTCAGACACTGTCACGATCGCTCCTCAGTGGCTAAGGAAACGAGTTTCCTCAGGAGAGCATGCACCGGTTTCATCAGGCCAGTCACTCGATCTCGACGAGCTCTAGGTCGAAAGCGACGCGGCGGCCGGCAGTGGCGCCGTTTGCGTCCAGCACGATGCCCTCAGAGCTGATTTTGAGCACTTGGGCCTGGGCGCCGTTGGCCAGCTCCACGATCTGCCCCTCCTGCAGCCCGCCGGCGCTGCGGAACTTGCCCTCCAGCCGCGCCACCTCTGGGTGGTCCCTCGGCACGCTGAACAGCAGATTTTCGTCCCACTCCGCCTGCAGCGGCTCCAGCTGCACTCGCCGCGTCGCGCCTGCGGTGAAGCAAAGGCCAATGGTTGCTCAGATAGATGTGTGATGGCGCGCAAGGCCCTGACGAAGAGCAGTCGCTTTTGATCGGGCAGAGGTCTCGAGGTGAGCAGCCATAGCGAGGCAGGCTGCAGGTCGAGCAAGCGCGCACGATTGGGAGCAAACGGGCAGACATGCCGCAGTGCATTGGCGCTCAGTCTGGGGGCGAGAGCGAGGCGCACCGACGGCCAGGCCGCGCACACCGCCGTCAAATGCCTGCAGCAGCTCGTTGCCGACGACCTCGCTGGCGCCCACCTCGAACGTGAGCGGCTGGCCGGCGCTGCGGCTCGACTCTAGCTGCTCTCCATTCTCGCCAATCACGGCAAAGTGCACCGTCACCGTGTCGCCTACTTCGGCCGTGCGCGCAGCCGTGCTGTTTTCCGTCGCGCGCACGATACAGTCGCCCCGCCTGCCTACCGCAGACGACTGATGCGCGCCGCCACTGCCGCCTGCCGTCGCCCTCCAGCTGTCAAAGCCAACAATTGCTTGACAGGCAGCCGCTGCGGCTCGTCTGGGCAGCGGCGCTGCCTGTGGCGGCTGGCAGAGGCCGCAGCTGCGTTGTGATGGCACTGCTGCTGCTATCTTAGACGCCTGGGTGGCGCACAGTGCTCGTTGGCTGAGTGGCAGGCTGCCCATGGCTGTAAATGACCGTTTGGCGATGGGAGCAGTGAGCAGTGTGAACCGGATCGCAAATCGCGAGTGGTGCTTCGGTGGCCATGCTCTCCCTCCTGCCCCAGAACGCATGCATTCAAAGCAAGCAAGCTGCTAATTGAGCATCAGCTCAGAGAACTAGCCGCCACATAGCCAAGCTCCTGTTGCGCAGCGTCACGATGGGCATGCCAATTCCAAATTCGATTGACCGCTGCTCGCCCGCTTGACGTTGATGAGCTGCAGCAATGGTCACAGCCCGGATACCGTCCAGAAATTCGATAGCAACCATCAGGCCGGAAGCCTGACGCGCCTTCAGGCGGCCAAGGTGGGCCATGCCTGTCTGGACGCAAATTTTGGAGGAGCTGCAGGCGCTCGAATCGCCGCCACCCGAGCAGCACCTGGTGCGCTGTGCGGATGCCCTCACCGCCTGGAATGCGCACGATGGCGATGAGCACTACTGGCACGAACCGCCGGCGGAGGAGGGAGCTGTTTTGCTCAGCCTAATTGCGCAAGCGACCAGCTGCCCGTCCGTTGAGCGGCTGGCGGAGGAGCTGCTTCAGACGCTGAACGCCTGCCCACAATGCGTCGTCGCCTACCACAGCGCCCAACAGGTGCCCTCCTCGGCGGTCGGCGCAAACCGCATGCCGCTAGCGCCGCGCGTTCCAGAGTCCGGCGGCGCCGCGCATGCAGGCGCTCGAGCAGGAGGTGCCCGCCGAGATCGCGGCCGCAGCGGGCGCGGAGCTGCGGCGCCGCGACGAGGCGCGCGTCGCCGCTGCGCTCACGGCGGCCGCGGCCGCGGCCGGGGCGGACGTCGCGCCAGAGGCGGTCACGGCGCTCTTCGAGGCGCTCAGCTTCCAGACGCTGCTGGACGACGCGGGGGTGATGGCGGCCGCCGAAACGGCGCTGCTGGCGCTGAGTCGGGAGCATGACTTGGCACTGACTGAGGGCGGTCGCTACCCGGGTCTCTACCGCCTGCTGGCGCATGGCAACCCCGCTCTGCGTGCAATGGTCCGCACTCTCCCAATCGACCTCAAACACGATTTCCCGTCCTTTCATGGCCTGGAACCCGCTTTATGCCCTGCCATGCACTATCTCTGGCAGTACTGAATTCATTGGTTTTGGTATTATTCCGGCCCTCTCGTGTTCCCACAGAAACTCACCGCTCAGAGGGCGAGCGGCGGCACCAGCGCAGGTCAGCGCGGCGGTGCGAACCCTAGGGGTTTTTAAAGACGAAGCGGACGTGGAGAGCATCGCGCCCGTCCTGCAGGCGTGGGACCGCACGCTCGCCTTCGACCTCTTCGAGGTTTAGAATCCCCTCCTGCCTTGGGCAGCGGAGCACTGCCTTCGACGGCGGCGTTCTGGAGTTCTTTGGAGGGAAGAACTCGTTATCACGCCGAAAGGCTTATAATTAGTTGAATAATAATATTTTTTTGGAGGGGGTTATTGGGACTCACCGGGGCAGAAAATGCGGTGCGATCATACGAGCTGATATTCAGATTGCCTCGATAAGAGAATTTTTGGACAGCCCGGTGGGGATTCTCAAGCATGGCGCTGTCTCCTCTCAAGGTGACAGCTGCCAACTGCCGCATGGGTTGGCATGCTGCTACAAAATTCAATAATTAAGTAGAAAATAAAGCATTGTCACGGATTCAAACGCCAGCAAGCAAGTTTCGATTCAGCGGCACGCGCATGGGCTCACAGCGCCGGGGCCGGCTGTAACAGCTTTCAGGCTGTCACCCCGGAAAAGCTCTGTGCAATCGAGGAATTGCCGGCACCCATGTACCGACAACCCCGCTTTCCCCAGAGCCCCCTGCTTCCCCCATTGTAGTGACACTCAGAGCGCAGCCTCACTGCTACACCTGCTGCCGCCGCTAACCCTAAATCCTAAACCCTAAACCCTGAACTTTGAACTCTGGCAGGCGCAGCCAGGAGGAGCCGCTGGCCGGCCCCGCTGGCAGCAGCCGAGGCAGCCGCTCTGGCTGGCGCTGAACGTGCTGCTGGGGCTGATGCGGCCGGCAGCGATGGCGGAGGCGCTGCGGCTCATGCCGGCGACGCCGGATGTGATTGTCGGCTTTGCCTGCGAAGGCAGCGGCGTCAGCTGGCCGGCGCTCGGCTGCCTCAGGAGCCTGCTGCAGGCACTGGGGCCCTCGGTGTGCCTGCCCCCCCCCCTCCTTTTTAGGGTTTAGGGTTTAGGGTTTACCCCCCCCCCCCCCCCACACCCCCCCTCTCCATATTCAAATCCTAGAATGACGTTCTATGCGACAAAGGGGCACCCTCAAAATCCTAAAAGGGCGACAAAGGGCATCCCTCCAGATTCTCCGCAGAGATGGAATTCAATAGACATGACTGGTTCATGATTGTCAACTAGTTTACATTTTATTATCAATTCAGACAAACAGTTGAATTTCTCCTAAAGCTACAATTTGTTAACCAGCGGTCTAGTGACCTCCCCTCCGTTGCTTTCGACGCGTTTCTTTTGAATTCAAAATCGTGACATTTGACAGAGTGGATGCAGGCTGCTGCATGCCGGCAGCAGAGAAAGAAAAAGCTCTGCCGGCCGAAAGCTCAGTTGTTTGATTAAGGGTATTGGTTTTTAGGGTTTCCTTGCCGGCATTGCGCACACCCATTTCAAGCAAAATCCACCTTGAAAAAAAGTGAGGGGTCGTTGCTAAGCTGTGAGAGCCTGCTGCTTGCAAAGATAAGATGCTGTGGAAAAATTTTTTATAATGTATTCTCATCAATAACAAGATAAATAGACAACAGCAACTCATCAACTCTGCAAGACGGCTCCAAGGGCTGGCTGCTTGATTCATGAAGTAGGCATTCTAACGTCACCGGATGCAAGAAAAACCACAAATTTATTCCGAATATCACAGGCAGTCTAATCAATCCAACACAGAGTCAATTCGATTCAAAAGAGAGTTATTCAGAATTTCAGATGATTTATCAGCAGTAAAGAGCCGTGTGCGCCGCCGCATGCAGGCATGGGAGCACATTCGCCGGCCGCCGGCTGCCCTGGTGGGTCGTCTGGGAGAGCTCGCTGCCGGCGGCCTGGATTCAAGGCTGCAGGCGCATGCCATCGGGGCGCTGAGAGCCGCCGCCTGCGCTGTCCCTGCCACGCAGTGTAAGGCCCCCAAAACAGCCTGTATGCACGGCAGTCGTTGTTGCCATTATCAGCTTTATATTTTAAACATTTTTGAATTGTTATTGTTATATTTTTCCTACAATTGGAGCATTCCATCGCAGCGGGCGCATGCCATCGGGGCGCTGATGGCCGCCGCCAACGCGGTCCCTGCCACGCAGTGTACGGCCCCCGAAATATTGGTATTATTTTCGTTGATTTTACTACACAAGTTCAGCATAAAACTGTCGTGGAGCAAGCAGATCGGGCTCTCAAGGCCCCCAAAACAGACTGGAAGCAAGACTTGATCTTATCATTATTATTCTGATTGTTGTCATTATTGTGCCAGCCATACAAGGTGGAGCCCCCCAAAGACAAGTGTGTGCCTGCATGGGACTTCCAGTTTAGTCTGGAAGCAAGACTGCATCCCACCATTACCTTGTTTTGGTCTTTCATCATTATCATTCTGATTGTTGTCGTTACTGTGCCAGCCACACAAGGACAGGCCCCCGAAAAAACACATATTTTCCTGCAGGGGAAGACGATTGGGCGGCGCTGCGGCGGCAGCTGCTCTGGACACTGCTGCATGCGGTCCCATCCGCTCCCGGCTGCAGTGCCAACGCCGCCAGCATGGCTCAAGCGGCTGCTTTCGATTCCGTCGCCCCCGAAACCGCGGCGTCGGACGCGCACGTGTGGGGACCGCCGCTCTGCGGGTGAGATTCTAGGGTTCAGGGTTGGATTCAGGGTTTCCCTGGCGGTTTTCTGGGGTTTGGGCAGGGCTCGGGCGGCTGCTTTCGATTCCATTACCCCTGAAAAACGCGCATGGATGGTGAACGTCGCTCTGCGGGTGAGATTTTAGGGTTTGGGGTGGGTGAGGGTTTTCTAGGATTTGGGCAGGGCTCAAGGCAGGGCTGTGTGATGTGTTTGGACAGGATGGGACCGTGGCTGCCAGCACACAGAGGCCAGTAAAATGCATTTATGGCTATGGCAGGGCTTAGAGCGTAGGGTTAGGGTCGAGCTTGCTTGCTGCGGGCAGCTATGACAGCAACAACAGAACTCTATACTGCTTGAAAGCATTTAGGGTCTATGGTCGAGGGTTCGAGGATTAGGGTTGACGTGAAGGCATCCAGGCTGACTTGAGAGTGCCTGGGCCGGGTGCGCAGGCTGCCGAGTGGTTTAGGGTTTAGGGATCAGGGTTGACATGGAGGCATCCAAGCTGACGTGAGATTGGATGCGCAGGCTGCTGAGTGAACAGGCTGGCAGCAGCGGCCAAGAGGCGCTGGCTGCTGCGCTGGCGCTCTGTCGCAGGCTGCTGGCAGCAGATGCTGCCGCCCTTTCTGGCAGCAACGAGGCTATCGCTACGACTGAAGCCGGCGGCGGCTTACACTGCGTGGCTCCGGCCCTTTGGCAGGCGAGCCCTGTGCCAGCCTGTCCTGGTCATAACATGCAAGGTTTGTTCGGGTTTGTTTGGGTGGAGGGTCGTTTGCTTCAGATGTACAGAGGGATGTTGTTTTAGATATACAAGGAATGTTGTCTTGGATTACCAGGGTTTAGGGTTAGATATACCAGGGTTTAGGGTTGGATATACTAGGGTTTAGGGTTTAGGGCCGGCGGCGGCTCGCACTGCGTGGCTCCGGCCCTGTGGCAGGCAAGCCCTGTGCCAGCCTGTCCTGGTCAAGTTGAAATTGTACAAGGTTTGTTTGGGTTTGGGTCGGCTTAGGGTTGTTGGTTGGGTGTAGGGTCTTTTTAAGATATACAAGTGGTGTTGTTTTGGATATACCAGGGTTGTATTGACCCTCATTGACAACAGCGGAAGGGCTACTGTCGCTGTGTTGCTTTGGGGGCGTTGCCAGGCTGGCACGATTTCATCTTGCGGCAGTGCCTACACCCTAATTTATGGAACCTTCATGGCCCCCAGAATTGCTTGGATGCCTTGCAGGCGCAGCCGCGGGGCGGGTTCCTTAGGGTTCACCTAGGGTCTTTCCAAAACGGTGTCCAGGAGAGGGGCGTGGCAGCGGAGCCTTGCAGTGATGCGGGTGAGTTGCAGGCCTTTGGTGAAATAAAGAGTTTTCAGGAATATATTTGTTGAAAAAATACTCTTCCCGTTCTAGGAAAGGAGGCACGTCTCACCGACGGATTTTCCAACTCCCCAGGAGTGACTATTTCGCTACAGTGGAGCCTTGACGACGAATGACAGGCTGTCTCGACACCCTGCAGGGTCTGGCAGCCGCCGGGCAGCTGGAGGCTTCGGAGGCGCTGCTGGGGGCAGCTGCCAGCCTGGCGCATGTGACAGGAGCGCAGGGCGGCGGCAGGGTTTCGGCGGGCGCAGGGTTTCATGGGGCCGGGACAGGAACCCTAGCTAGGGTTGAGGCGGCCACCGCCTGGCCGCCGCCGCCCGGGCCCGGAGACTTTGGAATCGCCAATTCTGCCGCCCTCGAGTGAGCCGTCCAACCCTCCTAGGGCTCTAGGGTTTTTGGGATTGTTTCGAGTGTACCGGGCCCCCTAAATATGCCTAAATACGTTGATTTGCTTGTTGACAGCCTGGGTTTTCGCCTTGCCATCCTGTGCAGACCTTTCCACGGCTGGCCTGAAATGCGGTGCATTCGGGGTCATGCCTTAAGCGCTTGAGGTTTTATGGACTACATTTCTAGTCAGTATTCAAATATGTGTTGTTATCTTAATTACGTCTAGCCTTCCCTAGAATTCGTAAGGTTTAGGTGCTTCTCAAGCAATGCCATGGACTGCTTTAGGGTTTCAGGTCTTGCGCCCGCAACTGCACGGCGCACAAACCCTATTCGGCCACCGCGCAGGGTTTCAGAGGCGCCCGGCCTGTTGCTGGAAGCCTTCAGAAAGGCAGCGACTTCTCATTTGAAGGCAGGCTGGCCTCCAGCGGCCGCCTTCAGGGCTGCTGAGGAGGCGCAGCGGGCGGCAATTACAGGCTCGCTGGTCAAGCTGGCGGTGAGTCATGCTGTGACTAATGCAGCCAGCTCCCGACGCACGTACCATGGGCGGCAGGAATTCTCGCGCGTTTGCGTTTTGGCATTTAATAATCTCTTTGCGCAAGGCGTTCGCGCACGGCTTCGGAATTTTTTGGGTTTGTGCAGCCCCCAGTAAATCGGCTTGCCAGGGTCTTCAAATAGTTTTGACCCGTGATATGTCCTCATTTTCACCTCGTGCAGCTTGTTCGCGCAGTCCAGTAAAGCCGATACTTTTATCCGCACAGCACTTTCGAGTTTTTTTGGGTTTGCCGCGGTTGCAGTAAAGAATGATCCTGATGGATGTCACTCCCTTTTGGTTCGATCTGGATATGCACTCGACTATGTTTTCTCGGCAGTTCCAATCCCCCCACCTCCCAACGTCTCCCACAGCAAAGTGGCCTTCAGCCCTCATTGAAAATCAGTGCGCTTGCTGCGGTCGCTTTCCCAGACCCTGACAGGGTTTCCGTAGTTTTCAAAGATCCTGACAGGATTTCGGTTGTTTTTCCAGACCCTGTCAGGGTTTTGGTCGTGCTTTGGCCGATAGGGTCGCAACCAAGCCTGCAAGAGGCGGCCGCGGTCGCTCTCCCAGACCCTGACAGGTTTTTGATTGTCTTTTCGGGCCCTGATAGGGTTATGGTGGTACTGTCGCAGGTAGGATTGCACCCACTGCTGCAAGAGGCGGCTGGCAGGGCCCTGCAGCGGCTGGGCGGTGTCGGCAGCAGGCAGGAGGCGGTGGCGGCTCTCGTATGGCAGCCGGCATGCGGCAGGGCGGCTTTTGGAGCGCTTGCTGACTCACTGGCGCTGCTGGCGAAAGACTCGCCGCTGAAGGCAGGCAACTGCCTCAGGGTGTAGGGTTCAGGGAGCCCGAACCCCTGCATGTCAAACCCCCAATCAGGAGCGCTTGCGATCAGACCCTTTTGGGGTTTGTTGGAAGTACTGGCGCCGCCATGTCGCGTCCTTATCGTTTATTTTAGGGTTTTGCCGCAGCCAGGCTGCCATTGCGGCCGGCCTGCGACGGTCAACTCATATCTCTCAGTCAAATAGAAGGCCCCATCCAATCAACTCATTTTTCATCCGTACATTTCCCCCCCTTTTCCAATTGGGCCGGTGGCATTTTGGAATGCCAGCGCGAGGCTGGCATGCTGCTGCGTGCAGAAACCCTCGGCCAAACCCTAAGCTTCCAGCCGAGCGTACCGTGCTGCCCGGCCCTCAGCGGCTGGATGATATCGAGATTTAAAGACCCGAGATTCAATTATTTTTTGATTGGTGAAGGTTAAGAAAGCGTGAGGCATACGCCTTGGGCGTCCTCGAAAATTCGACCTTTTGCCCGCAGGCTTTAGTAAGACTCGACACGCCGGCCGTCCTGGAGACAACCCTAGAAGCCCTGCAGGCTTCCGACGGCTGCGGCCTGGACGCATCGCGAGAACGCCAAACCCTAGCGGCCGCTGCCTGGGGTTTCCTGGGGCCGGCGCTGCGTAAGGCGCGGCAGCTGGCTGGCTTCAGGACGGTAAACCCTGTTCAAACCCTATCTCGGGCGTCCAAGGAGCAGGCAAATTTCACAGCTGCTCTTCTTGGAAGCAGTTCGAATAATGTCAGTCAACTGCAGGCGGGAGCGCTGCAAGTGCTCTTCATTCTGCTGGCATGCGATGCTCATGGCTAGGGTTTGCTTGAATGATGGCGATATTTTGCCGTTCGGCCTTGCTGGAGAAATGGCTTTTTGAGATTTTGCCGTTTGAATCATCTGCAGGCGAGCACGCTGCAAGCGCTCGTCACTCTGCTGGCATGCGATGCTCATAGCGCTAGGGCTTGCTTGAGTGATGTCAATGTTTCGACGTTGGGCCTTGCTGGAGTACCGGCACTTTAACATAATTGATACATATATCATATTGCATATTAAAAATAATGCATATGTGTATACATATAATGTTTTGCAGTTTGTATTGTCTGCAGGCGGCGGGCGCGCTGCAAGCGGCCTTCAGGCTGCTGCCGGCCGCATGGGAAGCCTGGAACCAGCCGCTGCTGGAGGCTCAGGAGGCGGGAACGCTGAGTGGCCGGGAGCGAGAAACCCTACGAGGGCGGCTCAGCTTCCTGGCAGATGCGCTGCCGTGGGGCGCCGCCTGCGAGGGAGCCACCGCCCGCTGCTGGCTGCAGGCCGTCCGCCAGGCGAGCTGCTGTGACTAATTCCGAATCTAGGGTCTTGAAATAGGGTTTTTGGAACTTCTAAATTAGGGTGTTTATGACATAGAACATCGATTTAATGTACACAGGATGGGGGATATGTGTACAAAAGCCCGTTGCTGTCTGCAGGCCGTCCGCCAGGCGAGCTGTCGTGACTAATTACGAATCTAGGGTCTTGAAATAGGGTATGTAGAATATCATAATTAGGGTTTATGACATAGAACATCAAATTTATGTACACAGGATGGGGGATATGTGTACAAAAGCCCGTTGCTGGCTGCAGGCCGTCCGCCAGGCGAGCTGTCGTGACTAATCTCAAATCAAGGGTCTCGACTCAGGGCATGTTGGGTTCTCTAAGTAGGGTTTCTGTTATAAGATGGGGGTTGGGGTACAATCTCGCCTGCTGCTGGCTGCAGGCCGTTCGCCAGGCGAGCTGTCGTGGCTAATTCCGAATTTAGGGTCTTGCTTTAAGACAAATTCGGTCTTGCTTCAAGACATATTGGGTGCATGAGTAGGGTTGAGGACATAGGATGGAGGATGGGGATTGTTGTTGTGACCTAATTGCCACGAATATTGTAATTTTCGGGGCTGATTATTCACCTAGTGTTTGTGCATTAGGTCTTGTGACAGAGCAGAGGCAAGCGCTTGTGCCGCAGTTGATGCAGTTGATTCGAGATTTATGTTGCAACCCTGCATTCAGGCTTTTTGTTTCTGGTCTTGGAGGTTCGACCTTTGCCAGCACAATTTTCATTCTCATCAATGACGTTTATGCTGGGAAAATATCTGTGTGATGACAGGGATCATAACCGAAACAAATCTCATCTCAGTTCCCTTGGCAGCCTTTGCATTTCACAGCAGTGCCAAAAGGGAAAGCCGCAACTTTGCGCTCGGAGCCCTGCTGTGGCCCTGCGGCACAGGGCTCTGGTGTGAGTTTAGGGTTTGAATTTAGGGTTCATTTAGGGTTGAACTGTTTCATTCTGGGAGCGAATCAGGGTCGTGGGTCTTGAGTCTTCAGTGGACGTGGATCTTTTGAGGGTTGAAGTTTCAGGGTTCCAATCCTGCAACTTTAAACCCTAAGAATGCGTTTTCTGTGGGCACTTGCAGGTGCTACACAGCCTGGGCGGCTCTCCGCAGGCCTGCCTGCCACCTGGGGTCTTGGAGGCTGCTGCCGCAGCTATGGCGCCCGAAAGCAAACTGCCAGACGAAGCTCGGTTCGCCACCCTGCAAGCCGACTCCGGAACAGGGCTCGTGTTTGCAGATTTAGGGTATGTTTAGGGTCTCGTAGGGTTTAGGGTTTGATTGAAGGGAAGGTCCGGCACCTTCCATGCCGACTCCCATACCGGGCTCGCGACTGCAGGTTTAGGGTCTACTTAGGGTCGGATAGGGTTTGATTAAAGGGTCCGAGGGGAGGTGTCTGTCTCCGTACTGCCAGCAGCGCCTGCGGCGTGGCCCCCTTCCTGCTCTAATAACCTATCAGTAAACCCTAAATTCATACCTATCTAGGGCTTGTTGCCCCCCCCCCTCCCCCCCCCCCACCCACACATGCGTGGGCTCACATGCCCTCTGGCATTTCCAACCAAAAAGCCCAAATTTTAAGACCAAATTTTAATACTAAAAAACTGGCAGGAGAAATCTGAAATCCTGGTCTTAAGCGCTGCGAATGCCCGCCGACTCCAGCTGCAGCTGCCGCCTGCAGGCTCTGGGGTCCCTTCTGGTCGTGGGCCCCTGCAGGGTTGATATAGGGTTTCATCCGGGTTGAATCAGGGTAGGGGGACATGACTGCCTCCACTCTGCCGGCGGCCGCAGCGCCTGGCCCCCTTCCTGTGCTAACTAAGGGTCCTAGGAGCCGTCAAAACCCCCCAAGTACAAATTCGTTTTCTCATTTTTCTCAATTTTCATTTTTTCAAACTGCGGCTGCCGCCCGCAGGCTGCTGCTGGCGCCGTTGTTGGGCCGGCAAGCTCCCGGCAACTTGGCGGGTTCAGGGGCGCTGCCTTCTCGTTCCCGGCCGAGCCTACCGCCGCTGCCGCCTCAGCCCAAGCAGCCGCAGCAGCAGCAGCCGCAGCAGCCGCAGCCGCAGCCCGAGTTCGTCATCGATCTGGAAACCCTAGAGGAGGGTCCCGGCGGGCTGCTGCGCCCAGGCCACGAGGCTGGCAGCTCCGCAAAGGCAGGCAGCAGCGGCCAGCAGGATTCCAGGCACCAGTGAATCCCTTCCCCCCTCTTCAATAGCATATCGACAAGCTGACCCCCTGACAAACTCACAAGCTATGCTTTTGGCGCCGCACAGCCAGAAATGCTCTTGTTTTGGGACTGTTCGACCCTAAAGGGTCAGAAAAGGCGCGTTGCCGGCAGAGCCAGAGGAGAGCGCCAGGCTGGCTCATTGCCAGGCTGGCGGCCTGCAGGCCGACGGAGTGGCAGCGCCGCGGACAAAAGGCGCCGCTGGCGCTCGCTTCTGCCGGCCCAAGCCGTCCGCCGGCCAAGGTGTGGCTCCCAGCGATTACTCATATGATGATAAACATATACATCATGTTATACATATACAATATCGTATATTAGGATTAATTTTAATTAATCCTAGTAATATAAATATGATGACGTTATGGAAGTCTTGGCAACGGTGCGCCAGACTGGAGCTGCCACAACTGCCGCTGGGCGCATTCTGGCAAGTCTGGGGCCCTTGCAGCCGGGAAAATGTCCATTGTCATGTTCCCGGTGAATCCTTCCACCATCATCATTTAGTTCTCTCCTGGGGCCTTCCAGCTGGTGAAACCGCCGGCTGCCTCAGAAGCAGTCTGGAACATCCCTTGCCTTCCTATTACGCCAAAAAGCGTGTAAATTTTCGACACCCAATAAATTTCATTCAAACATTCGACTTGACTTACTTAATCATTTTTTCCACTCCGAAGCCCTCTTGAGCATAAAAAAAAGCTTCAAACCGCCGGGCTGCGGTGGGCAGGGCCGCGGCGGCGAGCTGGAATTGGAGCGGCTGTGGGCCGACGCCAGCCGGGCTGCTGCGGAGCGGCCAGCAGGGGCGGCAGCTGCCGAGAAGCTGACTTGGGCGGCTGTGAGGGAGGCGACAGCCTCCGTGGCTGCAACTGCCAAGCCGAAGGCGGGACACAGCAAGCTGCGGGCCCTGATAGGCGAAAGGGAGGGCGCTCGGCCGCCAGCGCAACTGCAGCGGCGGGGCGCGCCTGCAATCGGCGGCAGCTTGCCGGGCGTCAGGTGGGGCTCCCAAAACCGGCGGTGCAAAAAAACAGGCTAGCGGGGGATTTGCCCGTGGCTGAGTATGAGTTGGCAGCTTGCCGGGTGTCAGGTGGGGCTGCCTGCTGCGCTCCCAAAACCGCCGGGGGAAAAAGGGTTGCAGGGTTATCGCATGCGGCTGAAGATGGGGTTGCAGCTTGCCAGGCGTCAGGTGGGGCTGCCTGCGCTCCCAAAACCGCCCGGGAAAAAAAACAGGGTGGCGGGGGATTTGCCCGCGGCTGATTCTGAGTCGGCAGCTTGCCAGGAGTCAGGTGGGGCCGCCCGCGCTGCCGAAAGCAGAAAATGAAAGCTGCGATTGAAAGGCGGGATGGTATATATTGCCCGCGGCTGAATACGTCTTGGCAGGTTGCCAGGCGCTCCTAAACCATCCGTACCCTGACTGCCCGCAGCTGAAAGACAGGGTTGCACTGCCTGCCGCCGAGCTGCCTGCCTTTTGATGTCTGGTGTGCCGCGGCACGTGTGGCTGCTGAAAGACCCTATTGCAACCCTGATAGAAAGGGTTTCAATAGGGTCCTATGTGCGGCAGCAGCAGCAGCAGCAGCAGCAGCAGCAGCAGCAGCAGCAGCAGTGGCAGCAGCAGCACAGAGCCTCAATTATCGACCTGCGTGCCTAGAAAGACTTGGCCCTGGAACACCCCTGGGCTGCTGAGGCACGTCGAATATTTGCTTAAACCCGTTGGTTCTCCCGCGTTTGAGCTTTGATGCGACGGCAATTAGGGCACACTGACTTCATAATGGCTTTCGTCCTTAAGTTTCTTAGGGTTGTTGAATGCCCTTCTTTGGAGTTTACGGGTTTATCTGAATGCCTTCACCTAAACCCTAAATACCTTTCAGGAAGACGAAAAAAACTGCCAGACAAGGTGAGGTGGACCGACTGCTGCAGTGGCGCCTCTGCAGGCGGCAGCAGCAGCCGGAGCTGGCAGCGCCGCCCGAGCCTCCCTTGGAGAGCTTCCCCGGCGGCGCTGGCCCTGGCACGCGGGAGCAGCCGCAGGAGCTTGTGAGACTCCAAAAAAACAAATAAAAACCCCATCAATTCCCTTTCCTCCGAGCTGAAAAAAAAAGAAAACCCATCAAACTCCCTTTCCTCCGAGCTGCCGAACCACCCCAGCCACCGAGCCACTGCGCGCCTTTCGCCTTGGCCCGCTTGCCTTAATTGCTCTTGTTGTCTTTTTAAGGATTTCCAATTTTCCCGTAAAGGCAGGAATCCCGAATTTCCGTTCCATTCCAGCTGCCGGAAATACACCGGTAGACCCTGCGTAGGGTTGCAGCCTCCTCACCCCGGCCGCGCCGCGCCGCAATTATAAGAGGTCGCCTGCGGGCATCAAAGCCCTGTTCGGGACGCAAATCGAACCCTAGAGGGTTCAACTGACGCAAATCGAACCCTTGAGGGTTCAACTGCATCACATTGGAGAGGAATGTTCCGCCACAACGCAAGTCGGGAACGCCAAATCTGATCAAATACCAAATCTGATTGTGATGCATACATAGCCCTATTGCTAAACCTAGACCCTGAAATTTCACTCGTTGCTCTCGAATCCGCCTCTTGCTTAGCTACCAAATCGCCGCTTGGTAGTCTCAACTCCAAACCGAAAACCCTAAAACTTCAAACCTAAAAAACCTATTAAACCCTACATAACGCCTGCAGGATCGGGAGGGTAAGCGCGCCCGCCTGGGGCTGCCGGCGGTCCCTAGGCCAGCCAGGCGGGCCATCCAGTTGGCAGGAGCACCTGGCGGCGGCGGCGCGGCAGCGGCTTCCACAGTCCGCAGGAGAGAGCAGGCAGCTGCGCAGCCGGTAGGGCCCTCCAGGCCAGCCTGTCTCTTAGGCTCAGGTTCAGGGGCTCAGGCGGGGTAAGGGTAACTTTTGGACCCTTCATAAACCCTAGATAGGGCCCTTTAGCCAGCAAATGATGCACTTGCCTGGCCATGCGGCAGCGGCCTCCACAGCCCGAATGCGAGAGCAGGCAGCCGCGCAGCTGGTGGGGCTCTCCAGGCCATTCTGTATATAAAAAAATGGGTTTAGGTTCAGGGGCTTAGCCGGGGCTTAGCCGGGGCTTAGCTGGGTGAAGAGGGCATCTTTGGACACTGAATCCGGAATCCTAATCCTAAATAGGGTATATTTGGACCCTCAGCGAATTATACATTCGCTTGGCGGCAGCGGCCTCCGCAGGAGAGAGCAGGCGGCCGGTGGGGCCCTCCAGGCCAATCTGTATGTGATGAGTTGTGCGTTATGGGTTTAGGGTGTTTTCTGAGATATGCCATTAAACCCTAAAGCCATTGATAAAAGCATTGGCTTGGCGGCGCGGCAGCTTCCACAGCCCGCAGGCTTGAGTAGGCAGCCGCGCAGCCGGTGGGGCGCAAACCCTAAATCACTAAAAGCCATCAATGCCATGCAGATTATTATGGGTTGAGCGTTATGGGTCTAGGGTTCCAGATTTGCCATTGAACGCTAACTCTTCAATAAATTCAGTGTTAGATTCGAACACTAACGCCACCAATAAGTAAACCGCTATTTATTTTATTCAAATAAACAAATAAATAAAAGCAATTGTTCGGCTCTGCATCTGCCGATTTCGCCGCCCGCCTGCGCAGCCAGCGGGGCCCTCCAGGTCAATCTGTATATTCCGAATTGAAGACTTAGTCATCAGGGCCCAGGTTTGAACCCTAACTTCTGGGGACAAAGAACTTGCTTGGCTGTGCATGTAGGATTTTTAGGTTTACCCGATTCAGGCTTGGTCACTTTTCCGCCCCTTAACCCTAACTGGCGGAAGCAGGGCCTTAGTTTCCGAATGGCATGAGGCATTCAAAGAAGCGGTTTGAAAGCTCAGAGGGGAATCCGCATGAATCTCAACCCTAAACCCTAAACAGGACAATCAGCAGTGGGCCCGCCTGCCGGCCGAGAGCCGCGGCAGCCACGACTCCAGCCGCTTTAAGCGGTAAAATTTTATTTTTGTGATTTGCCGATTTTGTCATCACCCTGCCACAGCAGGCGACCGGCTTTTTGCCAGTCCCCCAGTCAGCCTTTCCTGGCCATTGTACGTCATCTGACCCTAAACCCTAAACCTTTTTAGGTTAGTCCGAGCGATTGCTTGCGCATGATATCGTGCTCTGTGTTTCCTGGCCACCCAGAGATAAAAAATCGATCTTTCAGACTCATTAATTTTGAATTTCACCGCTGGCCTCCAGGCGGTGCTGTCGCTGGAGGAGGTGCAACAGGAGCTCCTCTCCTGGGATTATGGCGACCTGATCGCAGCCAGAAACCCTAGGCAGGGTCGCGCCGCCAAAGCCAGGCTGGCTGCGGTGCCGACGCACTTTGACAGCCTGGCGCAGTACACGAACGTTTTTAGGGCCCTGCTGCTGGAGGAGTTTCGAGCGCACGTCCTGCAGGTGAGGAAATGTGGCAAACCCTACAGGTTTCCTGCAAAATGAGTGCATTGGAGGCAAATGAAGGGGGAAGTAGGGTCGTTTAAACCGCCGAACTCCGAAATCGGCGAAATTGCCGGCAAATTATCTGCCAGCCTTAAGAGGCGGCTACCCGTCGCCGCCCTTGCTATTTTCGCCAAGTACGAATCTGCAGCCTGCTTTAGTACTTAATTTATCGTTTAATTTCAATTATTTTATATCATCTGATTTTATTTGATTTTACCCTAAACCCATAAACATTATTTTAAATTAAAATATCATTATTATTGTTATTATCATTGTAATTTTTTGTTATTATTAATGTTGATGAAATGATGTGATTTTCCTCATGAAAAATATTCAAATAATGTGCACATTTGCCACACTTTCTTGGACACACAGCAGCTGGCCTCATAATCAGCCGCATATTCAGGATTTAGGGTATGTTTCGAACGCACGCCCGCCTGCCTGCATTGCATCATAGGGTTCAACATTTCGTGAGCTTCGATTCGGAATCCCCTGACACCCTACCTTCGAATCAATATCCTTAATCCCTGTATCTGAAAGGCAACGACGCGGGATTTCCTCGATCCCCCATTCGATCCCCGTTTCTGACAGACGGCGACGCAGAACCTCATTATACCCTAATTATATTATATTATATTATATTATATTATATTATATTATACTATATTATACTATATTATACTATACCATACCCTAATTGGGAAATGCAACGACATGCAGGCCCACATGGAACGCCCAAGCAGCCGCCGCAAGGCAGGCAAGGGCTCCAAGGCCGGCAAGGGCCCTGATAGGCCCGGCGGCAGCTTCCCGCTGGCAGTCGCTTCAGTGCAGCGGCGCAGCCTGTTGCACCGCGTTGAGCTGCTCCTGGACGGGGCCCTCAGGTACATCCAACCCTATGATACCCTATGGTACCCTAGGCCGAAACCCTAGACCGCGGCACCTTCACCTAAACCCTGCCTAACCCAAAATCATCACGCCAACGGCCCGCAGGGAAGAATGCCGCGACGAGGCACCCCAGCCTCAAGAAATGAACCCTAACAGACCCTAATGGACCCTGCTAAACCCTTAAACATCACGTCGCCGGCCCACAGTGCAGAGTGCCGCGACGATGACCTTCTGCCGCTGCACCCCAACCTCACTGATCAGACCCTAATAAACCCTGATAAACCCCGACAAACCCTGAAACATCATTTCATCGGCTAGCAGGGCGGAGTGCCGCAGCGAGGACCTGCTGCTGCTGCACCTGCTCACTGAACAGACCCTAATAACCCCTAATAAACCCTAGCAAACCCTGAAACATCACGTCATCGGCTAGCAGGACGGAGTGCCGCGGCGAGGACCTGCTGCTGCTGCACCCGCAGCCTCTCAAGTCCCTGACTGACGGCAGCGAGCTCCCGGAAACGCACCTGCTGGCCTTGGTGGAGCGGGTGGAGTCGGCACCTAAGGGCCGCGGGCAGCAGCTGGTCACGGCTCACCTCTGCCTGCTGCCGCAGCCGCAGCAGCAGTCTGGTGCCGCTTTCCCCTCGCCCTGTCCAGGGTCTAGGGTAATTTAGGGCTCGAGGCTATTGACGAGACCCTAAAAAACCCTAAGAATGCGGAAGCACACGCCCGCATCTCGTCTTCTAGGGCTCTCGTTCCTCTGCGGCTCGCGAGAAATTTTGTTTTTTTCCTATGAGTTTGGATCTGGTGTCCTCTCGAGCCCAGATTCTCCCTCTCACTTTTCGTGTTTTGCCATATTCGTATTTCGAAAATTTCTCAATCCAGGCGCCTGCTCCTGGGGGTCATAGCGCCGCTGACACCGGCAAGAGGGCGCAAAAACCCGCAAAGGCACGCCTCGGGGGGGGGGGCCATCCGCGCCTTCCAATACTCCAGGGTCCCTTTGAACCCTACTTTTGAAAATTGATCCCTAATGTCAGAATATACGTAGCAGCTTGGCGCGGCAGAGGGGCCATATTCGCCGTGGCACTTGCGGAGCAGCCCTAGTAGTGTGAATCAAATCCAATGGCATGCCGTAGGGTAGGGTTTCGGATGTAGGGTCTCAAACTTTTGAGATAGTGGGCACTGGGCCAGCATTGCACCGCAGACGAGTTGAAGGGCAGTGCGAACCCTAAACCCTGAATTCCTAAAACTCGGTCCGCTGCCGGTTGCAGGCGGCGCAGCTGCGCGGCTGGCACGCGCCTCTGAGAAGCTGCTGGCAGGGGTGACGTGGCATGCGACGCGACTGCTGTCATGGACGCCCCACTTCAGGCAGCTGCTGGTGCGGCGCACCCGCTCTATAAAAACTAAACTAAACTGGAAGCCCGTTCTTCAAAAACTGAAGTAGACTAAACCAGAATAAAACCATCATTTTGTTGTGTTCGGATTGGCTCCTTTCGGAATTAGCTTCGGTGGCGCCGAAAACAGCTGTTTAGGATTTAGGATGAGGTGTTAGGGTGACCTGCTTAGGGTTAAGAGGGAGCCGAATCCACAGCAACCGACTGGTACCGACAAAAAAGCATTTTGCAGCCGACGATATGCTTGTTACTAATAATCACTAATGGCGATCGTTCCAGATGACTGATGGCCGCGAGGCCGTTTGGTGTGCCTGGAACGTACCCTGCCTCTCTCTGGCAATGGCAGTCGCAGCAAGGAAAGTTCCAGAGAGCTCAGAGCTGGCCAATTAGTAAGGCTTCGCAGGTGTCTTCCGATTAGTAAGGCTTTGCAGGAGTCGTCCGGCAGCTGCTGTGGAGCGCAGATGCCTGACACTCGCGGGGTTTCCTGATCGGGCATCATCACATCGCAACCCCGCAGAAAATTACCTTACCTTTTTATTTTACTCGAATTTTACTCGTTGGGGTCGGCAGTCGCGTCGCTCTGACGCCTGCCGCTGCGACCGGACTGCTGCTTCTAAACCCTAAACACTAAACCCTA
>BHFV01000104.1:0-11536 GCA_003568905.1 Trebouxiophyceae sp. KSI-1 | reverse complement strand
GCCAGGCTGTTCTGGAACCCTAAACAGTGCCAGGCTGTTCTTGAACCCTAAAAGTGCCAGGCTGCTCCGGAAACCTCCACAGGACCACACTGTTCCTGTACCCTAAACAAGGGTGCTAGGTTGTCCGTGCCGATGCTGTCCTGATTAGAGCCCAAGGCATTCTCGTGTCTGCTGCCTGCAGGCGGCGCGGGGCAGCCGCAGCCCGCTGGCAGCTCCCTGCTGGCTGCGCCAGGGGCCATGAGGGGCAGCAAACGGCGGCCAGAGACGCAGCCGCCGCCGGCGCCGATGAAGCGGCAGGCATCGGGCTCGCCGCAGCCGACGCCTGTCAGCAAGCCTGTCACCCAGAAGCCTGCTGCGGCGGCCCCCGCCCCAACAGGTGAACCCTGAATCCTCAAACCTAACCCAATAATAATAATAATAATAATAATAATAATAATAATAATAATATAACTGGTATTGGTAATGGTAATGGTAATAATTAAAACCCCCGGCGTAAAATACACACACAACCTCGGTTGTTGCAGCAACGCCGCTTTGCCCGCGTCAGATTTTGGCTGGCTTTCACCCATATACCTGTAAGGGAACCGCAAACCCACGCCCGCTTTGAAAAAAGACCAGATTGAAAGTGAGTTGAATGCCCATCAGGTCACAGCCGCTGCAGCCCTCCCGCCCAGTGACTGACTTGCCGGCTGCGGCTCTGTTTTTTTTTTGCAGGCGGGGGCGCAGGCGGGCCACAGCGGCAGCCCAAGCCCGAGGGTCTGAGTGTGGACTTTCTGGAGCAGGCAGAGAGCGAGCCGAGCACTTGAATTTTAATTTTTGCGCTTCAAGGGTGCTTGATTTGAGGTTGAGAGTGCGGCAGGAGGGAACCTAAACCTAGACGGAACGACAAACGAATCCGTGAGAGGCTGCTGCTGCGGCTCCACTGCCGGTGCAGTCGCTTGCCATCCAGTTGCAGGGTAGGCAGGGTAGCTTCCGCTTTGTTTGCGTGCAGAAACCCGAAGATACCGCGTGTTGCATAGAGTTGTTTCTGGAATGCGAAGACGGCCCTCCACGCAGGCCGGCGCCTTGCATGCCTGCTGAAATGTAACGGAAAACAAGTAGCAGGGAGCTGAGCAGCCAAGTGCAGTGCAGCCAGGATGGCCTCTGCCTCCCATCCGCCGCAGGCGTCAGCGGGGCTGAGCCGGCTGCGGCCGAAAAAGCTGCTTGATGGCATCGAACGCGGACACCTCCCAGCGCTCCACGTGGCACACAATCTGCGCCCAAACAGCAATGTAAATTTGAATTTGAATTCAAATCGTCGAAACTGAAAACAAGTAGTGGAGATCGAGTCGTTTTCTCTCCACCCAAAGAGAGGGAGGGTTTGCTGGATTTTCAATAAACCCGCAGAAGAGGGACGGCAAAACTCATGTGTGCTTGCAGCAATTATCACGCTGCAGAGCGGCAAGCAGCGCCTTTCAGGGGGCAGAGGCGGCTTGCCTGCGTGCCAGACGTATCGAGCGTGTACTCTGTCGCCCCTTTAACGTCAATGAGCGGTCGCCACGGCAGCTTCAGAGTCACGCGCAGCCGCCAGCGCGCCTGCCGGCAGGCAGCAAAGGAACACATAAGGGCAAGCACGGCATAAGCGCTTGCCCTCTTCCGCCATCAGTGATCAGAAAGAGCAGCAGCTGGTGTCTTCCCGGCCTCAGGGATCAGGAAAAGCAGCAGCTGGTGTTTGAGGCAAGAAGGCGGTGCTTGCCTCGAGTGCCGGCGGCTGCCGCTGCAGGCACTCCAGAGAGTAGAGCTCTATGCTCGGCTGCAGGAAGAAGGCCTTCAGGCTGCGGAGGTTGCGCTGGTACCGCCGGGAGCCTTGGAAGCTGATGGTCGGGTCTGCAAAAGTGCAGTCGGCACTGTAGAGGATCAGGTCGACCTCGCCTGCGAGCGCGGACCGCGTCAGTTACGTCAGTCAGCTATCTGGCGGCAGTTACAGCATGCAGAGGCTGCTGTCTTGGCAGCTGCTGGCTCCAGGGGGCGGCTGCAGGCGCAGTCCTGCTTGATATTGCTGCTGATCAGCAGAGCCTGGCCGCTTGTTGAGCCAGGCCGAAGGGCAGGAAGCTTTGCTGTGGGAAGAGACGGCAATGCGTGCCTGTGACAAAGTATTGGTGCTCCCTGTACTCTGCCTCCAAGCGCTGCTGCAGCTCCGCCACATCTGCCGGCCGGCTGCTCGGCTCCGCCGCTTCTGTGGCCGAAGCTTCCCTGCACAGCACTTCACCAGTCAATACCAGCCCCCAGACAGGTGCACGTGCAGCCCGCGAGCGGCAAGTCGCCTGACCTGGCTGTGATAAGATTGATGGCGCTGGTGGCCAAGTTTACAGAGGCCGTGATGATTGGGTTGCCTTCAGTGAGTCTAGCTCGGCATGCCAGTCTTTGACGCGCTGGTGTCTGCCTGGCGGTGATCAGGGACTGCGACCTGAGCGCTGCAGACGGTTGTGACCTGCTGGTGGCAGAACTTGGCCTTGCATGTGACATGCTTGCTGGGCTTTGTTAAAACGGAATTTGTTGTAGCAAGGACACCGACGTGCTGCAACCTCGAGAAGTCAAGTGCATCCACGGTTGTGGATCAACACTGGAATGGCAGACGGTGAGGCGACAGCGCCTCGTCGCACCCCAGTTTTGGAAGGCTTTTAACCTTTGCTCTCGACGAATCGGGGCGATCTGGGCAGACCAGGACTGTGTCGGGGGCAAGCACATGGCGTGAAAGAGAGCAGGCGAGCCGCCTGGCCCCCCGCCGATTCCCAGTCTTGCCTTCCCGCCTCGCGCCGCATGCGCGTCCAGCAAGGTGGAGTAGCGCGGCCTGTTGCACGGGCAGAGAACCTGGTGACGATCTGTATAGTCGCATTTGGACGTCTATACACAGTTCTGCTGGTCGTAGCGTTCAGGACGGCGTGTTTTGTGATGGCATGATGTCAAGAGCTCCTTTCACCGCCCGCCCCCCGTCCTGTCCTTTGACCATTGCACCGTCAAATCATCACTCCAACAACGTGTGTAGATGCAGAGTTGTGGCTGCGACACTGCCACCTTAACGCCATCGACCGCCATGCGTGCAGCTTGGCGGGGCAATGCCTGGCGGCGACGAAAGAGCCAGCCTACTGGACCGACTGGCAGACAAACACGCCGTTGGGAGCGCCAGCAGCTTGCCATGGGAGCAGCTAGCCAGTGGTGGCAACTCGCTCAACGTGCAAGCTGACGCCACCGCGGAGCCTCTCGTGACGGCTGCGGCCTGGAGCCGGCCGTCTGGGTGGCAGGAGGGCGCGCAGTGCCGACAGTGGTGGCCTCCATGGCAGACTGACGCCGACTCACCGGCCATTCCCAATGCTGGCAGAGAGCCCGCGCTCGCACTGCAGGCATGCTCCCCGCCTCTACAGACTGGCTCCCGCCACCTCACTCGTGCGCGCCACAGACAGCCACGCTGCCCGCCCGTGCTGCAGGCGCTGGCAGCCAGCAACCCGGCCGCATGGGTCCCTCCGCCCTCCCCGGGGGGCCTCCCAGCGCCGGCGGCGGCCGCCCCTGCTGCCAGCGACAGCGGCCCTGCTCCAAGCGCCGCCACAGGCTCAGAGCTGGCCGGGAGCAGCAGCAGCCGCTCTGCCAGCGGCTCGGCAGCCAGGGTGCTGTATTCCATGGTGCATCTGGACAAGGAGAGCCGCGCTGCCATCCTGCAGAGGTACCCCCCCTCCCCCCCTTCAATTGATGATGCTCCACAAGTCGCCACCAAGGATTTCAGAAGCTCTCTCCAGCCCTTGCTTTCAATCCTGCTGAATCAACACCAATCCTGCTGAATCAACACCAGATGCGAAGAGACACACACCGGCCAGTCCAAGTGCTGCCAACCTGCTTTCGAGTCGAGGAGCGCCGTTCGCTGCACAGCGTTTGCACCGGCTTTGACAGCAGCGTGTCTGGAAGCTTTGGACCCATTTCAGAGACATCCATCAAATTCGCCCCGTGCATATCGGCTAATTTGTGACAGAAACAATTAGATATTGATTTATTTATTCGAGTAATGATTTGCCGCACAGGGTGCCGCTGCGCTTCCCCCGCGTCTCTGCGGATCACCTCACCATCCGATTCAAGCCGCCGCCGGAGCATGTGAGTGCGCTGCCGCTGGGACAGCGCGTGGCGCTGCGGGCATTCGCTGTGGCTACTGACGGCAGCTGCCAGGCACGCTCCCGCCAGCCAGTGTCTGTCTGAAACAAAGCATACAAACCCAAAAAACAAAAAGCAAAGAAAACAAAAGACAAACTCACGCGAAACACAGGGAAAAAACAGAGAAGAATCCCAGAAAAAAACACACAGGAAAAAAACTGTGCGCATGTGGAGGCTGCATGTTGCGTTGCGGAAAGTCTGCAGACGCGCATGCTGGCACCCTGCCGCTCCAGTGTCTCCTGTGCACTTGGAGCCGACCAGACGGCACCCAGAGAGTCCTCAGCAAAGCCAGGCGGCGTTGCTGCCCCGCTCCTGGCCTGCTGCTTTCATGCCCCATGCGCCGCTGCGTTTTTAGTTACCATATTCAATTCAACCCTATAGTTCAGGGTTGTTGAAGCTATAAATCCCCATAAATTACATCAAATTATACTCTAAATTACACCCTAGAAACTCCAAAACGTGTCGCATGCAGCTGCCTGGCAAGCCAAGGCGACTGCTGCTGGCAGGCCCCTGCCTGCGCATTCAAGACCATGCTTGCGTGAAACAGCGCCGCTTCCTAGAGAACCAAGCAATGCCAGCACAAAGGAGCTCCTGGTGGCGGCGCACACCGCCACACTCCCCTGACTGGGGGGTCCTTCCGAACTCGGCCCTCCCTACAGGTGGGCCGGCGCCCACAGGCAGGGGCCGGGACAAGCCAGGGATCCAGCTTGCCTCGTCAACGCCCCCAACGGCATTCATGCATTTACCATGCTTACTTTGAAAGAACTATTATTATTATTATTACTACTACTACTACTACTATTATTACTGCTATTATTGTATGAAAGGGCGCATGCCGGAAGGCTGAAGCGCTGCTGCGGCGCAGGCGCTGGCTGTGCACCCGCTCGACCTTCCGGCTGGCATTACTGTCGAGAGGCCGCATGTGACGCTCTCTGTGGCAGCCGATGCCTCCAACAAGGCTGCCGGTTTGCTTCCTTGGAACAAGGATCTCCCCAGCATCCCCTGATGATAAAATTGCCAGAATTGGGGAACGAAAGCAACATGCAAGTTGTGTGCGACGCATCTCTGCAGGGCCAAATGTTGGCTTTAAGGTCTTTGGGTTTTGGGGTAACCCCAAAACCCCAAAAACGAAATGATGGCATTGCATGTGAGAAGAGAGGGGAGCTGCGCAGCGCCAAGCAGGCCGGCCGCCTTGCGTTCTGTGTTTAGGGCTTCCCTACCCTAAACCCTCAACCATAATACTAGACCCTAAATCTGGGTGTCAGCCGCAATTTCAGGACCCTGGGGGGCGCAGGAGGGAGGCGCGTTCACCCACCACTCGGGAATGCTGCCTTGCTGTGCGGACGGCGCAAAAGGAAGAGTGCCTGCCCTGCTGCACTGCAGGAGAGTTTGTGCAGGCCTGTCTAGACTGCGACGCAACGGCCGCCGCTTGCTTGCAGCCGCTGCAGCCGCCGCTGCTGCTGCGGGGCACAATCAGCCTGCGGCTGACCGACGGGTCTGTTGTGGCAACCCAGCCGGCTGCGGCAGCGGCTGCCCGCTGCGGGGTGCCTCAGGAGCAGCAGCAGATGGGCCGGGCAGGTGCCGCGGCCAGCAGCCCGGTTTCACAGCTGAAGCGGCAGCAGCCAGGCGAGGCTGCTGCGGAGCCGCGGGGCGGCGGGAAGCGGCTGGCACTCAGCGAGCCGGCTTTTGGCGGTGGGGAGTCACGTAACGGCGGCGTCACTCCCCTGCGCGGCCCGCCAGAGGCAGCGGAGCTGCTGCGCCGCCTCAGCATCCTGGATGCCTCCGAGCAGCCGGCCACGCCCGCTCCATGCCAGCAGCCGGCCGCGCCCGCTGCGGCGGCAGCAGCCGGCCAGTCTGACGGCGGCAGCCGGCTGCAATCTGGACAGCCTGGCAGCGAGCAGCCGCAGCGGCGGCGGCTTTCGGAGCTGGACCGGGGCCTGGTGAGCCTCGATGCCTGCCCGCCAGCGCCAAAATCGATTCTTTGATTCCAATCTCGACCGGAAAAGCCAAGAGGGGAACGGTTTGCGGTTTTATCTGCACACCTTGATGGCAAGCTGGGAAGCACGCCACCAAAAAAAGGAGATAATATGAAAACTTAATACATAGACATGTTCCGCTGGGACGCGTGATTAAGCGCATTGACAGGTGCTGTGTGCCCTGCGGCAGGCAAGCCGGCTGGCTCAGGCTTGGGAGGCTTTTGCAGCGGCAGCGCCGCCTCAGCAGCTGCAGCAGCAGCAGCAGGCGCCTCAGCAGCAGCAGCAGCAGCAGCAGCAGCAGGCGCGGCAGCGGCAGTTGGCAGCTGCGAAGGCAGACGGGCAGCAGCCGCCAGCAGCGGAGGAGCCCATGGAGCGGCAGGCGGCAGCGGCGCAGCTGGAGGCGGAGGCAGCTTTCTGGGGCGGATTGCTGGCGGGCGCCGCGACGCAGCCGCCGAGTCAGACAACCAGCAAGCCTGGCAGTCCGCACGCTCCACGCTCCAAAGATCAGCCTGTCAGCGACGCGGCCGCGGCGGCAGCGGAGGCTCCGCAGCAAAAGAAACGGGTCCTTCGGAAGGGCCAGAGGCAGCGGGCGCAGCTGCGGCGGCGGGCTTTGGAGGGAGCGCCGGAGGCTGTGAGGACGCAGCAGCCAGGTGGGGAATGGCGCCTTTTGCTTGCTGTGGGAGGCTGACAGCGCGTGCAGAATGAATTGCTGTTTGCTCCCATAATCAACGGCACATGCCTGATCTTCCATGCCAAGCATGCCATGGCAGGCTGGCAGAGGGTCACCGTTTGCAGCAAAGCTGGGGCCGCTTTGCTCGGATGCTGATGGGCAGGGCGAACGCCAGGCTGTTCGTTCTGGCCCCAAACGCCTTTTTCAGCTGCTTGTATGCTGCAGTTTATTCGCCGCATTTGCGATAATTTCGTATGAATCCCATATCAAGAACTGGTTATTTGCCATCAGCACCACGAAAACATGTTTCGATTCCCGTCAAACAAACAATTGGTCTGCTGCAGGCACAGCGCCTCGGCGGCTGCTCCAGCGGGGCGAGAGCCCTGCTGCAGACCCTGAGCCGGCGGACAGTTACAGCGAGTGGCTGGACGAGTTACAGCGGGAGTTTGGCGCCTCGGATGGCGAGGCGTCTGACAATGACAGGCGCGCTGCTGCTGCGTTCAAAATTTTGAACTCAAACAAAATCGCCTTTTTCAGTGTAGATAAGAAACGAAGCCATGCCTGCACTTGCGCGGCGCCTTCATGGTTTCGGGTCTAGGGTTCAGCGCCTGCCCTGGACAGGCCTCACTTTGGCTGGCCTTTTTAGGGTTTGGGATTTAGGGTTTAGGGTCAGGGTAGTTGTGCCCTGAAAGCGCATCTCCTGTACCCATCATCATATTCTGTTTCAAGAATGCGCCGAGCATCTGTTTCGAGGATATCCTATTATTTGGGATGTCTTGCTGCTCTTTCCTTGGTGGCTGAGATGATGTGTGGCGCTGGTGGCAGGGATCCGGCAGGCGCGCTGCAGCCGGAAGCCTCCAGCAGCTCGGGCAGCGAAGCAGGCACCCCCCCCCCCCCCCCCCCCGCGTCCCAAACCCTGAACAGCTCTCTTCCGATTCAGGACGCCGATGCAGCCAGCCAGAAAGCTGGCAGCAGTCAAGCGAGAGGTTCGGACAGCCAAAAAAAGGTAGAAAATACTTTTGAATGAATGTTGAAATAGTTCAAAATCATGCCCAGCAGCTCATCAACTAAGATCAATCAGTCGATCGATGCAATCAAATTCAAATTCAACGGCATTCTCAAGTCGATGGTTGGGGCTTCAGTATGCTTCTGAGTGGCTCCGCTCTCCCTCACCCAAGCTCAGCCTTGTAACTTGCATTTGACTACCAAAGAGGTGTAAGCGATTAGCATATCGGGTGCCTTTGGGTGCCGCCTTCTTGTGAATATTTTACTGGAGATTGAAAATAAATAAATAAATAAATAAATAACAAATAAATAATAAATAAAATAAATAAAATAAAATAATAAAATAATAAAATAAATGCTGACATCTGCCTGCAGAGCCGGCGGACTATGCCAGCCTCTTCTCCAGGGTCTGGCGGCAGGCCGCCAGCGCCGCAGTGTCGCCCGAGCCTCCGGCAGCCCCAACAGATGCCGCAGCCAACCAGCAGCAGCCGCAGCGGAAGCTGCACAAGCTGCCGCCGGCCGCCTTTCAGAGGAGCAAGGCCCCCGTGCCTGCTGCAGAGGTGTGGGCTCTTCTGAGCGCCCCCCCCCCCCCCCCCGGGCAACCCGATCTGCAGCAGCCCTCCTGCATAGCAACGCGCCACCCTCTGGCGGCTTGCAAGGAGCGTCGCGACTCTGCGCTTTGGCTGCAGACTGGGGCGGCAGCAGAGGCAGCCGCGCGGGCAAGCAGCGCTGCCGGTCAGCCGCAGCAGCCGCAGCAGCCGCAGCAGCAGCAGCCGCGGAGGAAGCTACACAAGCTGCCGCCGGCCGCTTTCATGCGCGAGCCATCCGCGCCTGCCGCGCCTGCCGCAGAGGTGCTTGCCACAGGCCCCTTCCCCCTCCACAGCAGCTCCTCCTGTGAGCGAGAAGCACTCTCTGCTGCTGCTTGCATGGGGCAACATTCATGATACAAGTGATATTGAACAGCTTGACAAACGATGCCATTCATCAATGCGATTCTTCGATGCAAATCAGTAATTACTGTGTCATGCAGGCCGCCAACGCCCCGCAGGCGGCTGCCTTCATCAATGGACAGCCTGGCAAGGCGCTGGATGCTGAGGTGCTAGCTGCCGGGATGGCTGCGCTGACTGCCGAGTTTCCGCACATCAGCCCGCCCGCCGCGGAGCTCACCCTGAAGGCAAGCAGCCAATCCCATCCTGCCTTCTGGGGGTGCTTCAGCAGGCAGCATCGTATGTACCATGCCGCAGCAGCAGCATCAGGCTCGGGAAAAAACAGGAAAAGGACAAATAAACAAATTGACAAGAGCTCGCGATACTTTCTGCTACGGTACTTGATCTAAAAGCATGCCGTTTTGCAAGCGCAGAGCCACGGCGGCGACGCAGAGGAGGCCCTCAGCTTCCTGCGCCTGGCAAAGCTGACCGCAGCACCGCAGCAGCTGCGGCAGCTCGGCCTGCTTCCGCCGCAGCCGCCTGCTGCTGAGCAGACCCCGCCCGCGGCTGCCACTGCTGCTGCTGCTGCTGCGGGCGCACAGGTGGTGAGCTCGGAGGCAACGCAGCCGAACGGCGGCCCGCCGGCGGCGCATGCCGGCGGGCCACAAGCATGCAGCTCCTCAGGTGCGGTAAAAATGCAGCCGGCTGATGGTATTCAGGCGCCACAGGCTGTTGGCAGCGCCCAAGCAGCGCCAGCCTGGACAGGCAGCTGTCTGGTGAGAGGGGCGGAGCGGAATCCAGAACGAGGTCGAGTCACTTGAACAGCCCCAGTTTCCCGAATTCAAATTCGAAAATTCAAATTCGAATCGAATTTGCAACTGAATCCTTCCGCGACCGGTCTCCGGCTCTTCCCCGAGTTTCTGTGGCCATCCCACTGCAGCCATCAAGGGTGTTTAATTAAGTCAGAACGTGGAGTTACACGGTCCCACATAACTGCAGCTGTAACTCCGCCGCCCAACGCGCGCAGGCGGGCGGCTGCTGGCAGAGGCGCTGAGCGCCGTCGCGGCCGACGACTGGGGGGCGGCGTTCGAAAAGGCGGTTTCAGGAGCGGCGATGACTGTCGCGGAGCGGCAGCGGCTGATGGGCGAAGCTGAGGCGTTGCGGCAGCAGTGGGAGCGTCACAGCCGCGCGCGGGGCGTGCTGAAATCAGCAGCCGAGGCTGTCGACATGGCAGGCACGTCTCCTGGGCTGCAGGTTCCTTTCGAGGGAAAAAGTGAACAACCTGAAAGAAAAAATGGGGAAATTTGGGGGGAATTTGGGATTTTTCTTTTTTTTTTTGATTTTCTGGGGGGCGATTGGTGTGCAGTCGCACGGAGCGAAATGAAATGGAAAATGCAACTGGCACCGAATAGTGAATAGCAGCCGAGGGCCACGGGCCGATTAGATTCTGAACAGATTATTAGATTCTGGCAGATTATTATTCTGGACAGGCAGCCTTTCCTGAGCAGCCTCTCGCAAGGAGACGTTCCCGCAGAAGGCCTGCGGGAATACTGCGCGGGGCTGGCATGGCCGGGGGTGCGTGCACTGACCCTCAATACCAAACCCTAAACCCTAAACCCTAAAACATAAGCCATAAGCCCTAGACGACGGTGCGCTGTGCCCCCAGCAGGCCAGCGGGATGCGGCGCTGCTGCTGCGGGCGATGGCTTTCGAGCAGGAGCGGTTGGCGGCCGCTACAAGGCAGCGCTGCAACAACCGCGCCTTTGAGAGCAGCAACACCGGCGTGACCAACCGCATCAAGGTGCCATACCCTACGAAACCCTGAACCAGAAACCCTAGGGGTCTTTTTTTGCTTCTGGTGGTGCGGGTCGGTTCTCGCGTCGGCTGCGGCTGCAAGCAAGGACCCAGCAGCAGCAGCGCATTTTTAATTTTTAAGTTTAAAATATTTAAATTCACAATTTATAATACATTTTTAAAATTTTGTTCCTCTGTTTCTGGTGAAAGCTCTCGGCCTCCTCTCTTTTTGTTGGAGTTCCAATGATCCGGAAGGAGCCCCTCAGTCTGACAGCTTCAGCTGCTTGCTGGGGCTGTTTTAAAGGCAGGGGCGGCTTGTGCCGGGGGGTTCAGCAGCCTAGGGGGCCCTACTGCGACCCTAAAAACTGCAGTCATGCAACTTAGCCGCCCCCATCTCTTGCTGGCTGGCTGCTCACATGCCTTAAACCCTGATCCCAAACCGCTGGCCTCTAATTACATGCCGCTGCGCCAGGCAGTCAGCTGAACGCTGAACAGCGCCGTTTTAGGGTTTTAGGTTTTTGTTTTTAAGGGTTTTTTATAGCCCAAAACGCCGCTGGGTACCCCCTGAAGCTCGCACTGCGCAGCTAGGCAGCCCTGGCACACCACACTCGCAGCTTTCAAGAGTGTCTTCCTGACGCTTTCATTCTGCCACATTCCGTTACTCGAGACTTCACAGTTACTTTAGGGTTACTTTACAGTCACGTTACAATTACGTGACAGTCACTTGAGATTTTAACCCCGCCAAACTCGCAGCCTTTCGTGAGTCTCGTTACAATGATGTGACAGTCACGTGACATTTTGGTTCCTTTGATAACACTGCCTAACTCGCAGCCTTATGCCCTAAACCCCAAACCCGGAATCTCAGGTCGATCTTCACGGCATGCACGTGGACGAGGCGCTGGCGACGCTGCGGCAGCACATCGAAACGCTGCGTTCGCTCGGCAGCAGTGCCACTTTCATCCTGCAGGCGAAGCCCTTCCCCCCCCCCCC
>BHFV01000103.1:27655-52979 GCA_003568905.1 Trebouxiophyceae sp. KSI-1 | reverse complement strand
ATTTCATGGTTAAACCCTAAACCCTAAAACATAAATCCTAAACCCTTTACCCTAAAAACGCTCAGGCACTGGGCATGCACCAGGTGCTGGCCAGGTCTGCGACGAGCTCCACATGGTGTTCGAATGCCCAGTGCTTGCCCCCCTCCGCCAGTGGTTCCAAGGCCTGTTCACCCCCCAGACCTCATCGATGCGCACCTTCATGGCCCAGACGTCCACCCGCCAACTGGCAGCATTCGTATTCGAGGCACTCGCCCAGTTCCCCGCCGCTTGATATGCGCGGAAGTGTGAGCTTGGTTGCTGCCCAATCAGCCTGGCATAGGCTGGCAAGTGACTGTAACCCTTCCTTCCTTCCTTCCACCCCTCCCCCTGCATTTTCTCAACATTCATACTCTCTTGAACAAGGGAACTGGCCTTCCAGTCTGCAGGCAGGTCTTTATGCCCCAAAGGAGCAGTGGGCCAGATGCCGATAGCGGCGGGCGGCACCGCCTGAGAGTAAGATCCTCCTTGCCTCGTGCTTGTCTCCTTCTTGCCTGGTGCCTCTTGATTCAAAAAGTGATAGGAAATGTTCTGTCCGTACCGGCCAGCCGCCGTCGGCCGCCGCCGAGCCCGCCAAAACCACCGCCAACTCTTCACACAAACTCGACCCGAAGAGATCGTGATCCAGACTCCGAGATGGCGGACTACTACGCCACCGCGCGCGAACACAAGCGCAGCCTGAAGGAGCTGCAGGACAACGCTGCCAGGCGGGCGGAGCGGCGCACCGAGCTGGCCGGCATCTCCCAGGCGCGACGGCGCGCTTGCCTGTCCCGCTTCCTCGGATCGGTGCAGTGCACTCGTCTTCGGCCAGCCTCGGGCTTTGTATCTCGTAGAGCCGCAAAATTGGGAACATGCGTTGCCATGCCTTCCTCTCGCGGCGCTGTTCGGCTCGTTCAGCGGCCTGGGTCTGTGCTGCTATTGTATCCGGCTATATATCGACAGAGGGCACGTTTGTCCGGACGTTGGCCGTCCAAAACTGGCGGACTCGGCCGGCCTGATCGGCTTGTGATTCTAGCACTGGCCGCCCCACCCCGCCTGAGCGGCCCGGTCAACGGCAGGCGGACCAGCCGCTCAACACGCTGCGCATAGATGCCCGGCCGGCCCGGCTGTGGCGCAGCACAGAGCAGTACCGCGCCGTCGAGAGCCGCGCCGGCATGCTGCCCTGGAACGGCGACCGGGACAACCTGATCGACCGCTTCGACGGCCGCGCGCTGCTCGACTTTTATCGCGAGCCGGTGCCGCGACCGCACCGCCGCAGCGAGGAGGAGCTGCAGCTGGAGGAGGTGCGCAGTCGCCGCTCAGCTCGCTGCCCGCGGTAAGCTGCAGGCGCTGACCCGCCCGTCCGCCACGCAGCTGGTGGCCTTCGAGTCGTACCGCGACCTGGTCAAGCTGTTGCAGCGTGGGCTGACCGATGTGGAGGGCATCGCCGCCGCGCAGCAGGAGAATATCGAGCTGCGGGCCGAGGCGCAGACGGCGGCGGCCGCCGCCGCCGGCGTGCCCGTCAGCAAGACGCGGCCGCCGACCAGCACGCCTGCAGGCACGGCTCTGCTTTCCCCTGCGAGGCGGCCACACAATCGACGTGAACACAAGGCGCGACTCGCGCCTGTGCCATCGCAGGTCAAGGCGCCTACGGCGCCGTGGGCTTCTCATACGACGGTGGCGGCGGCGGCGGCGGCGGGCGCGATGCGGACAGCGGCGCCAGCAGCAGCGAGGAGTCCGAGGCCGAGGCCGAGCTCGGGGAGGAGGCGGTGGACGCGCTGGCAGCCAACCTGGGCATCGACGGCTTCAGCGCCATGCTGCGGCGCGCGCAGCAGCAGGAGGCCGAGATCGCGGCCGGCAACTTCCAAAAGGCCAAGTGCTGCTTCCTTAGACTCTCCCTGCTGGTCTGGCCCTGCAGCCCAGCCCCACATGACTCGGCCTGAGAGATCCGGCGCGGCGGCCGGCAGGCGCCTGTTCAGCCGCAAGAAGGCGGCGCAGCGCGCGCGCCGCATGGCCGGCCAGGGGCTCGAGGCGTTCCCCAAGGAGCCGATCAAGGTCAGCAACGACACGGCGCTCGCGATCGCGACGCGAGAACGGGCCGAGCGCTCCCTGTGCGCCCCCCGCCGACCCCCGGGCCCGCCTTCCCGAAGCCGCCTCGCAAGCGAGAGCTGACGCTGGGATCTGCGCGGCTGCAGGAACGCCGGGCGGCCGCGCCGCAGCCCCTCCTACGACCGGTGCGGCCCACACCACAGCCCATTTAAGCGGTGCGGGTGACTTCAAAATATGATGTGATTGATTGATGCTAAGTGCAGCTACCGGAGCAGCTCGCGCTCGCGTTCGCGCTCGGGCTCCCCGCGCCGCCGGTGCGGGCGGCCGCAGACGGAGTACATCACCTCCTTCTCGGACCTGCCTGTGCGGCGGCAGGCCGGCCGCGAGCCCGCGGGCGACAGCAGCGACGGCGAGCCGGCCGAGCCATCCGGCGGGCGCGCCCCCACACCCACAGCACTGCCGCAAGCAGCAGCCCAGGAGCGGCACCAGAGGCGCAGCAAATGGCCGTCCGATGCGGCTGTGAGCGGGCTGTAGTAAGAGAGAGAGAGGGCGGCAAAGAGGCAGCTCTCTGCGCTGCTGTCGGTGCTGAGCAGCGGGCGCTCATGCTTAACTGCGGCCGCGCAGGCGAGAGGGCTTCCTGGACGCGCTGCCCAGCCGCGCCGACCCCTCGGTCGACGGCGGCCCCGTCTCGCTGCCGGCCTCCGCGACCATCATGCACGGCCGCAGGCGCGCCGCCGCCCGCCCGCCACGATGGCGGCGTTAGTCACTCGCGCGTGCTGAGGTGGCTGTTGTGGCGGCGGCAGGGCGTCGGATCGGGATTACCCCAGCCGCTACGGATACGGCCGGGACAGGGACCGGGACCGGGACCGGGAGAGAGAGCGGGAGAGAGAAAGAGAGCGGGGGAGGGACGGCCGGCGGCAGGAGGCGGCGCCGGCGCAGCCCAAGGTACGGCTTCCCTGTGCGGCGAAGGCTGCCGGGAGTTCCTGCCCGCAGCAAATGCTGGAGGGGCAGGAGGGGGCGAGGTGCTGCTGCTGGGCGGCAGGGACTGCGAAACGAGCGTCCGAAAGCGAGCGAGGCGCTGCCACTCACGGGCCGAGCTCGTGTCAGGGACTTTGAATGTTGGAGATTGTGTTGCAATGCCGAGCCTTCGTCGGCCGCAGAAGCCGGCGGGCAAGGAGACGCCGATGGAGCGCATGAAGCGGCTGCGGGCGGCGCAGCTGAACAAGACGTTCCAGAAGGAGGCGCTGACGCTCGCGCAGCGGCGGGCGGCCGAGGAGCGCGACCGAGCCGCGCGGCTGCAGATCGAAAGGGCCGCGCTCGACCGCCGGTCGCGATCGCGCTCGCCGCCGTACAGGTTGTGGCCAAAAACCCTACAAAAACCCCGATCGCGCGTCCGCGCCGATGCGTCGCTTCTTCCCGAAGCGACCTCTCCATCTGTCCGATCTGAGCGCTCAAGACACGCACAACCTCCAAATCAATCGTGCCCCTTGCAGGCTGCATGCTCCGCTGTGTGCCCGTCTGACTGGGTGTGGGCGGGGGCTGCCGTGGCTGCAGGCGCCGAGACCGTTACAGTCCGTGAGGCCGGCGGGGCCCGCTCGCTGAGAGCCCGGGCAGGGCCGCGCAGGGCCCTGCCTCTGCCCGCCGCTTGCCCGCCAAAACGCAAGCCGCGGCGGCGCCGCGGCAACCAGAGGGCGCGTCAAAATCGGCTGCAGCGGGAATCCTGCGAGCTTGCCGGGCTGCACTGCGTGTATTTTTTCTAGGCGAAGGCCGCAGCAGCGGAAATCGAGTGGCAGCATGCGTGCGGGCGGCTGTTCTGGTGTTCCTAGGTGTGGCAGCGAGAGGAACCCAATCGTAGCGGTGGAAACGCAGAGAGCCTGACTCGGCGCGCGCAGGCGTGTCAGCTGACGTGCTGCATGGGGGAGGCCGATTTGATGTACACGCGTTTGGCTGCGGCCACGGCAGCGCGCCAGCAGCTGTCGGCGTCCAGCGGCCGGCACGTGCTCTCGCGGCCCTGCAGTGGCCGCGCCTGTCAGTGAGGGAGGGAAGAGCCCGCGGCAGTGTAAACGACGAGAGAGACACCATGGAGGTGCATGCATCACATCGCACCGCCCCCCCTGGCCGCCTCCCTGTGCGCTCAGTGCTGCGCCACGGTGCCCTCCTGGCAGGGCGACAGCGCCCGCTTTCCCTGCTGGCAAGCGCTGCCTGCACTGCCGAGCAGACAGTGCAGGTGCAGGGCAGCGGGAGGCCGGCAGCGGCGCGCCTCTCGGTCCAGCACCAGGATCTCCATCTCGCTCGGCCGGCAGACGGGGACGTTGTCGCCGGCCAGCGCGGCCCGCAGCGCCGCCGCCAGGCTCTCGCGCGAGGCGAGCGCGCCCGGGTGCAGGCTCAGCCCGTACGCGTGCCCCTGGTAGAAGCACTTGACCCTGCGGCCGGGCAACATGCCGCAGCTGACGGGTCAGCGCAGCCGCTCTGACGACTGCTCCACACTTCACACACGCGCCTGTCTCGACCCCGCATGAGCACCACTCCACATGCAGCATCTGACTCTTCCACGTGCGGAGTCAAGACGCGAGTCCACGACATTCCCGCATGCCTTGCGAGCGCAGCCACAGGCGCAGCAGCCTCGCCAGCCAGAGCGCGGCTCGCAGCCTCACCCCGCTCCGAACGACAGGCACCCATGCTCGGCGGGGGACGCGCCTGGGGCTCCCCAGTGAGGCCTCCCGCAGCGCGCTCGCCCGTGCCAGCTGCGCCGCGCGCTCGGCCGCCGCCCGCAAGGCCCCCGGGTCCAGGCTATCTGGCTTTGGCAGCGGCCTGCTGCCGACGTCGCCTCCGTCCGCGGGCCTCGGTCGGCCGGCGGCGGCTGCCTTGGCCGACGCCTGCGGCTCCAGCGAGTCGGCGGCCGCCAGCGTCTGCTCCTCCTCTGCGGCAGCAGCTGGAACAAGAGCCTCAGGCTCGCTGGAGAAGCTCGTGCAGATCCGCCAGGGGCCGCCAGCTTGGGAGCAGGGGCGAGCGGGGGCCGCGGTGCTATGCAGGGGGAGAAGGTCTGGAGGCGGGAGCGCGCCTGGGGGAACGTGCTGCGTGCTGTCCGAGTCCGGCTGCTTCTTCACGAGGCGTTTGAAGGTGCCCTCCCGCCGCGGCGCGCGGCCGCTGCCTGAGCCTGAGCCGGAGGCTGATGGCGTCTCCTTGCGGCCTGCAAGGCAGCAGTGGCTCCCTATCGCTGCTGCCACTTTGCGGCAGATATGGACCTGCAGCATGTGGCAAGTGGCTTGCCAGCGCTGGCTGGCCGCGGTGCCTCTTTCTTCACGCGCTTGAGCGGGATGGGAATGGGCCGTTCTCGGGTGCTGCGCCGCCCGGACCCGTTCATCTCCAGGTGCAGCTTGAGCGCGAGCTCCCTGTTGGGGTCATTGTCGAGCGACATCCGCCCGGCGCCCCCCTGCCCAGCCTGCAGCAGCACGCCACAGCCGGCTCACAGTCCTGTCCGACGCCAAGGAAGCAAAAAGCATCTCGGCTGTGAGAGCCTTTTATTTGCTAGAGCCGCAGTTTAGTGACGCATACAGACATACGGTAGTCTAGAGGTCCTGCTGGGGGCAAGATCGTCGCGAATGCGGTGCTTTGGGGCCTCACCCGCTGAGCAGATGCCTACGGATACACTGATCGCCGCGTCCTCAGCCACTCCAGGCCCCACAGAGATCTCGAAGCGGGCACGGGGTGGCCTTTCCTGCTGCAACGGCAGACCAGACGAGCTGTGCGGCTGTGATGCTCGGCCTCGTGGGATACCGAGGCACGCCTCGCTCGCACCACCCTCGAGAGCGCAGTCCAATCGGACCGAGGAGAGACCGAGGAGAGGCTGGCAGGCTTACTATGGCATCTGTGGCCTGCTTTCTACTATGGGACTTGTTTGTTTGGCTCAAGACAGGCTGCAGCTACTAGGCTGGCTGCATGGGGAGACACACCTCCGGTGCCCATATGGCAGCATTGAGCTGGGTCTGGCTTCGGGGACAGCTTACAGAGCCCCAAGGCAGCAGAGCTTACACCGCCGGCTGGGCTGCGCAGCCCAGCTGAGGCGCCGCTGCGTGAGGTCGCGGTGCATGCAGAAAAACAGCGAGCATGAGGCGAGAGCGCCTGCTTCACGAGGCAGCAGCCGCTTGTTTCCCAGCCAGCCTTCCGGCGCGGTCCGGGCAGGCGGCCGCCTACGCTGCAGCAGCCAGCCGCAGGCCGTGCCGGTGCGCCCAAGGTGCCTTCCGAGCGCCGTGTTTCACCGGGCAACAAGGCAGAGATCGGGCATCCTGCCTGGGGCAAAGGCTTCTGGCGCTGCCAGAAGACAAAAGGCAGGGCATGTTTCTGGCTGCTGGCCAGGCGGGGCGCGCTCAGAGGCCGGCGCCCGCGGTGGCCGGCTGCCGATTCTTGACCACGCGGATGTAGCCCTTCACGCCGTCCAGCCCATGGTAGCGGCGGTAGCCCCACACGGCGCCGCCGAGCATCACCACGATCAGCGCCAGCAGCCCCAGGGCGGCCGTCCAGCCGGTCAGCGTCAGCACGCCGCTCGCGTCGCGAGGCGTCAGCGTGCCCTCCTGCACCGCACAGGCACAGTCAGCCTAGGAGGTGAGTTTGCCCCAGCCATGCAATGCACGAGGCTCATGCCCGCAAGCAGAACCCGGCTGTCAAATCAGCAGCAACGATCACGGCTGAAGCAGACGAAGTTGGGAGGGAGCGGATGGCAGCCGCGCGCCACGTCTGTCCCAGCCTCGCCAGGCGGGCCCTCCCACGAGCTGGCCGCAGCCCCAACAGCCAGGCCACGCTGACCCGCAGCAGCAGCAGCAGCGGCGGCGGCGGCGGGGGTAGGAGAGCGTGCCTTGAGGCCGAAGCGCTGCTCGATCGACTTGATGTGGCCGGCGATGGCCGAGGCGTTCATCATGGCCGTGAAGGCGGAGTAGGCGTCGCCCGGCTCGGCCAGCGCGACCAGCGCCTCGCAGCCGGGCGAGAGCTTGGCGCCCGCGCCGCCGCCGGCAACCGCGGCCACCGCCTCCTCCAGCAGCCGCCGCAGGTGGCGCGCCTGCGGGGAGGCGGGAGGCAAGTGTTCGGGATGCGCGATTTCTGGGGCCGAGGGGCAAGGAGGGCGGGCTGGGTCGGCGTTTTGGAGCGCATGCTGCTTCTGATCCGAAAGGCGACGGCAGCGGCTTGCAGGCTGTGCATGCGCCTCAGGAGGAGGCCTGTGGTGAGGGGCCAGCATCGGAGAGCCTGCTGCGGCCCAGGCAGCAGCCTGCCGAGCTGCTTTGGACACATCGCCAGACATGCCTCTGATGGCAGCTAGGAAGCAGGCAGTCCCTCTCCTGGCCCTTCCAGTCAGTCAGGGCAGCCGGAAGCGGCTCCATGTGGGGTGGCTAATGGGCAGGAGAGGCGCGCCTTGGACTCGGGCGGCGACGGCGGCGTGACGAGCGCCGACAGGCAGCGCCGCACCTCTCCCACACGTGCGGCCGCCGCCGTCTTGTCGCCGACCAGGCAGTGCTGCGAGGCGTCCGCGTCGCAGGCCTCCAGCGCCGGCAGGCCCTGCGACCGCGCCACAGGAGCGTCAGACGACATGCTGCGGGAAAGCCGGGGAAGGAGGCACTCCCTCCGCCTGGCTGCTGCGGCACGACCTGCCGCTGTCCCGCTGCCCCCTCTTCAGCCCCTGAAAAGCAGCCTGCTGCCGAGCACAGGGAGTGCCAGCAGCAGCAGAGGCGGGTCGCAGGCCTCGCAAGGCAGGCAGGCGGGCGGGCAGAGAGGGGGGAGGGCGCGCCGGTTGGTAGAACTGTAGGGAGCCGCGCAGCGCGCGCGAGACTTCGTGGCTGCACGCCTCGGACACCTGCTCCACGTTCTTGACCAGGCACTTGAGCACGGCGCCCGTCTCCTTGTCCTCCTCCTTGATCTCGCCGGCACACACCTGCGCTTGCAGCAACGGGGGCCATCAGTGCATGCTGTCGAGAACTGAGGCTCCCGCATGCAGGCGGGTTTCCGCTCGCAGTCTCCTTGGCTGCTTGAAAGTGGCTATTGCTGCTGGAAAGGTCCCCAGGGTCTGTCAGCGCAGGCAGGCAGGTGGCGGCCCCCCCCCCCCCCCTCCTAGAAGCGAGCGATGCGCACAGCAGCCAGGTCGCAGCAGAAGGCAGCGCGGGCCTGGGGGCTGCCGTCGCTGGGCAGCGGCTCAGTGCGGCGAACGGCAGCTTCCTGGGGGTGGCAGCTGGCGCAGGCATGGCGGACGTTTGTTGGGGAGGAGACACGTGAGGGCCGCGCCTTGGGCACGTCAGCCTTGCAGCCGACGCGGAGATCGTAGTCCATGCGCCAGTCGCGCGCGCGCTTGGCCTGCTGCTTCGTCAGCTGCTCCTTGCACGCCTCGCTGAAGTCGACCTGCAGCGGCCGTGAGGGGAGGGCGGTCAGCCGCTGGCTTCCGGCCAGGACTGAGGGTGCGAGGCGGCCCCTCTCCCTGCCGCCCCTCCCAGCCAGGCAACAGACGAGCTGGACAGCTGCTGTCTGAAAAGTGCGGACGCTGCTAGGTGGCTCACTTCCGTGCACTCGTCGAGATCCTGGGAGCAGCTGCCGCGCTGGGAGATAGAGGGTGGGCCGCTGCCATGCCGCAGAAATTACAGCACACCGCCTGTGTCTGCTGACAGGCATGTCTTGAGGGCCCAGAAACAGCTCCTCGGAGCCAGGCAGGAGCCCGGGATGGAGCCTGCAGCTGCCCCCCAGGCCGGCAGATGCTGCGCAACACGATACCCGCCCCCACCTGCCCCTCGGAAGCGGCGTGCGCACCGAGTCCGAGTTGGAGACGAGGCAGTTGTAGACGCGGCTCTTGCCCGGGCGGACGGCCTTGCAGTGCGCCTCGCGCTCGGCGCGGCACGCCTTGGCCAGGCTGGGCATGAGCTCCGTGTTGGAGGACTGCATGATCTGGATCTTGATCTCCTCCGCGCGGCACGCCTTGCTGATCTGGTCCTTGTGCTCCCACAGGCACTTGTGCACCGCGCCGCCGCCAGCGCCTGCAGCCGTGAGCCCTGCCGGGTGAGCCGGTCTGCCTCCCTGGGCAGGGTTAGCTGGCTGCGGCAGCAGGGGCGAGCGCGTCGGCGCGGCCCCGCTCTGCATGGGCGCAGGCGGGCGGCCTGGCATCCGCCGGCGCCTGGCAGGCCAGGAAGGCAGGGCCTGACTGCCAAGGTGCCTGGTCCGAAGGGGGCGGCTGCCACTGCGCGGGTGAGCGAATGGGGGCATCTCTGCTTCGAATGGTGCAGGCATGCAACGGGCCTGGCTGGGCGACAGACAGTCGGCTCGTGGGCGCCAGGCGCATGAGGCGGGCGGCGGGCAGAGGGGGGCGCCCCACCCGGCTCAACCTTGGCGCAGTACGTCTCGACGTCGACGCGGCACGTCTCTGCCAGGATGACGTCGTTCCGGAAGTCGCGCACCTGGCGGGCGGCCGCAACCCCAAGAGGCTTCAGGGCCAGGAATGTCAGCCTCACAGGCAGGAGTTCTTGCAGGCCAGCTGCGCCAGGCAGGCTCTGATTTGGGTCGAGACGGGCGTGTCTGCATGCGGCACCCCTGCTGCCCCTCTGAAGACCAGGCTGCAGAACAACATCCCTCGCTGCCGTCATTCCGCCAGTACCCTCACCATTTGCCAGTGGTCGGGCCTTTTGTCCTGCCGTTATCTGCAGTCATCCCACCGTTCCTGGCCCGTTAGTTACGGTGGGGGCGTGCCTCCATCTTCTGGAAGTAGAAGACCTCCTTCTTGCACTGCTCGTCCGTGATCTCGTCCACCTTGTCAGACAGGCAGCGCAGCACGGTGCCGCCGCACGGCTGCTCGATGCGCGTCGAGGAGCAGGCGTCCGCGCACTTGTCGTTGATCGTGGCCTCGCACGCGGTGCTGAGCCGGTAGTTGAGCCTGCCGCGGCGGCAGAGGGTGTGTCAGGGGGACCCTGATTTTTTTTCACCCAAAGCGCATCGCATGTGGACACCCCGGCAGATGCAGCGAGCACAGGGGCCGCAGGCGGCGTGGAGCAGTGGTCTGACCACCTGTCTGGATTGAGTTGGATCCTGAGAAAGCGGAGCTGAGGCGCGTGCCATCCCGCCTGGGCCTCAAGAGCACTTGGGTTTGTCTAGATGAGCACAAGTCGCAGCTGCAGAAGCGCGACAGCTTGCCTGACAAGCACAGCCTGCTGCGAGCCATCCCTTGCTTTGCAAGCGACCTCCCGGACTCTGTCTCCTATCCCTTGAAGGCAAGAGCCCGCACCTGTAGTCGTTGGCAGTGTGCGCCACATGCTCGCCGACCTCCTTCTTGCAAGCGTCCGGCATGGCGGCGTTCTCCAAGTTGTCCTGCAGGCACCGGATCACGCGCGCGTGCCCGTGCGGGATGTCCTTGCAGAACTGCTTGATCGCGTCGCCGCACTTGGCCTTCATGGGCCACTGGAAGTCGATGTTCTCGGCCATCGAGACCTCCTGGTCGAAGAGCGTCGCGCGGCACTCGTTGCTCAGGTCCTCGCGCCTGCAGGACGGCGAGGCGGAGCGGGGGCGTCAGGCAGGCCACACTTGGGCATGGGCATGGGCGTGCCAAGCGAAGCCAAAAAGCATAATAGAGAAGGCCAAACCTGTCCTGCAGGCAGCGGATGACGCGCGCGGAGCCCGGCGGCACGGAGGCACAAAAGTCCTGGCGGTCCTCGTAGCACGCCTCGGCGAGCGGCACATCGAAGCGGATGTCGGACGACGCGTACTCCATCACCTTTTGCACGCGCGCCTTGCAGCCGGGGTCGCGGATCTCCTCCCTGCGGTCGCCAGGTAGCCATGTCAACCACCTGGACGCGCGAGCCTGCGGACAACTGGGCGATTTTTCGGCGCGATCGGGCGGGGCCGCGGCACCTGTAGTCCTGCAGGCACTGGATCACGCGCGCGTCGTAGCCGGCGATCTTCTCCAGCGAGTCGCGCTCGTAGCCGCACATGTCGGTGATGTCTTCCGCACACAGCTTGCGCAGCTTGGCGTCGAGCCGGAAGTCGGCCGCGCGCTCCGCCATCATCTTCTCGACCTCCGTCTTGCACGCCGGGCTGAAGTCGGGCTTCTCGCGGTTCTCCTCCAGGCACTCCTTGGCGCGCGCGTTGCCGGGCTGCACGTCGGGGCAGAACTGCGCGCCCGCGGAGGCCCCCGCGTCAGCCCGCCGTTGGCCCGCCGCCCGGGATCCCGCTCGCACTGGCTGGCCAATATGGAAGGCAGGGGGCGTGGGACAGCAGCGCGCCTTCTTCTTGTCCGCGAGGCAGGTCTTGAAGAGGCGGACGCTCAGGCGCATGTCGTCGGCGTTCTCGACGTCCTGGCGGAAGAGCTCCTCCTGGCAGTCCCAGCTGAGCGCCGCGCGGTGGTCCTTCAGGCACTCCTGCGTCTTGCCGCCGTGCGCGTCCACGCCCGGGCACTGCTTGGTCGCGTCCGCCTGCCACCCAAGCCTCAGCCCGTCAGCGCGCCGACGGCCGGCTGGCTTTGGCGCAAGCACCCAAACACAGCAAGCAACGCAAGACAAGCTGCGGCGGCACCACAAAGCATCCCCTCAGGAAAGCCGAGCCGCCCACCTCGCACGCCTTGAACAGCTCCGCGTCGGTGCGCCAGTCGTCGGCGGCGCCCGCCTGCCGCTCAAACACCTCCTCCTTGCACTCGCTGCCCAGCTCCTCCTTGCGCTCGCGCAGGCAGGCCAGCACGCTCGTGCCGGCGGGCAGGTTCTTGCACAGCTTCTCCGCGTCGTTCACGCACGCCTTGGCCAGCGGCAGGTCCGCGTTGATGTTGCCTGCGAGCGCCGGGATGCCGGGATCAGACATCATCCGCCGAGCAGCAGGCGAATGGCTGGACCGAGGCCTAGTGTGCCTGGACGTCCAGTGGAGCTCGCAAATCGCACTCGCTCCTCCGCACCAGGCACCAAGAGTGCTGGCTGCTACGGGCTTCTGCCTCGAATACACTCCAGAAGCATGGCTGATAGAGCGTCCGGTCTCGCCGCAGCCAGTATCAGCGCAGGCAGCAAGCGGGCGCAAGCGCCATGCTGCGCCGAGCCTTGGGATGAAGAGAGGGCCGCACTCGAGCGGTCGATGAGGAACTTGTCGAGCGCCTTGCTGCAGCCGTCAGAGGTGCGCGTGCCCTTGTAGTCCGGCTTGGCCTCCTCGGCCAGCTGCTCGTGCAGGCACTTGGCCAGGCGGCCCTCGCCCGGCTTGACCTCGATGCAAAAGGCGTCGACCTCCACCTTGCAGTCGCCTGCGGCCAGAGACCAGGATGTGAAACGTGCAAGCAAATGCTACACCTGCAGGCCTACTAGGCACAGAGCGCGCTGCTCGATCGCTCTGGGTTGAGGTACAGAGCTGAGCAAGCTGCAGTGAGGCAAGCTTGCCGGGCACTCGAGACTTGCAACTCAGGCGGGGTGGGGGGGACTGACCGTTGGTTTCGATGTCGCCGGTGCCCGACGCAATGAGCGTGGCGGGCTCCTGCTGCACCACCTGCGCATTGACCGGCTTGGTCGCCTCCTTGTAATCCTGTGCCTCACTGTTCGCCTCGACGGCATCCTCAAGCGCCTCGCCCGTCTTGACCGGCTCCTTGCTGGCCGCCGTCGCGGCGTCAGCCTGTGCAGTCACCGCGGGCAGCGCGGCAGCTGCCAGCAGAGCGGCCAGGCAGGCCAGTGCCAGGCCTCCGCGCCACCCGGCCTGCATCGGGCAGCAGCAGGCATCAGCGGGCTCAAGGACGGGACTTGACTACCGTGTGCGCCGGAAAGTGCGGGCAGGTTTGCAAAGAGCGCGACAATGGGGCGGGCGGTAGCAGCCGAGCGGGCGCATCACCATTTTGCGCGAGTTCGAGGGGGCCCGACCCAACAGAATGGACCGAACAGCAAGCTGGAGCACGCACCTTTCGCCGGCAGCGCGCCATCGCGGCTCTCTTCCGCGTGGCCGCTACGTCGTGCGGGCCCCTTCTGATGCACCGACAGCGAGCGTGCGGACCTGCACCGTGAGCAGCGGCTCAACTCTACACTCGCAGCAGCACCGGCAGGGCTGCTGTATGGCGCTGTCACGCAGCGATCGCGGCCGGTCACCTCTGCAATCCGCCTGACAAACAGAAGCCGTTCGCCCGCTGTAACAGGCGCACGCGTGCCTCCCGCGCGCGTACGGCTGCAGTGTACCGTGATCAACCACCACTTCCCACCAGCCGGGCGAGGGAGAGCGGCGATGGACGCAGACCTGGGCCGTGAGAGGCTGGCGCGAGTTTCGAACCCCCCTCTCAAGCGCCGCGCGCCTGACTGGTTGCGGTGCGGTAAGGGTGAAATGAGGCGCGGCGGGCTGTGAGCACAATGTGCGCCTCTTCCGTACGCTGAGACTTTTGGGAGGAGTTGCAGAGCCCCCTTGCACCAGGCTGGACAGGGTCTTGGTCATGGCCGGGCCATCCACTGATCACAGGTCTTCACAGTTTTTTACAGCTGAACTTTGAAAGTGCGCAGCGTGTTGTCCGCGCCGCCGCTCACGACCGTGCCCGGGCCCCACCAGGCCGCGCAGAGCACCTGCATGCCGTCAAACGATCAGCTACATGGCCCACAACAGGCGCTCTCCTAGCAGGATCGGGAGCAGCCCACCTGCTCAGTGTGCCCCTCCAGCGTGTGCAGCGGCACCGCGCACCGCAGGTCCCACAGCTTGAGGCTGCGGTCCATCGACGCAGACACCAGGTGGTGCTCTGAGCTCGGGTGCCAGGCGAGCGCGTGGATGTGGCTCGTGTGCGAGGAGAACGCCCGCACGCCCTGCGCGGCAGCCGCACCGCCAGCCTCACCGGCTGCTGCTTCCCTGGCTCATCCCCTCCTGCAGAGTCCCAGTCTCGGCCGACAGCGTACGAGGCCCCACTTCACCAGCCTAGCCTGAGGAGAGATCCTCCCCCCTGCTTGAGATCACGTGCCTGCACCACAAGCAGCAGCAGCAGCAGCGGCAGCACTCCAGCTCACTGCCTGGCGCCGCTCACGTCTCAGTCCGTCAAGGGCGGCATCTGGCGGCGGCGGCGCACCCCGTCCTCGGCATGCCGTGCGCGAGGGTCCCACAGCCGCACCGCCTTGGCAGCGCCGGCAAAGGCCACCAGCTCGCGCCCGCCCGGCGGCAGCGCCAGGCAGGCGACCGCCTTGCGGTCGTTGAGCGTGTCGACGTTCGTGCCGCTGCCGGCGTCCCATCGCCGGACCTGCAGTGCAGGGAGGGTGCCTCGATGCTTGCTTTCCACAGCTCGGTAGGATGCACAGCATGAGACGATCCCTCGCAGCGGTGGCTTTGGTTGAGAGCAGCCGCTGCAAGAGCCTGCTGGCTGTGACGGCGGCTGCTGAGGCGTCGCAGCCGCCCCAGCGACAGCGCCGACCGGGGAGGGCTGCAGTCGCAAGCCTGGACTGCAAGGGCCGGCTACCCAGCTGCAGCTCCAGCCAGCGCACTCCCTCCTGCTGCCCCTGCCTCCCATCTCTGCGGGGCTTGTCCGCCTGACCCAGCCCCGCTCCCTTCGCACCAAGCGCACAAAACCCGCGATGCGCGGCCAGCATGGCAGCCGCTGCAGCAGGCAGCCCCCCCTTCCTCGGACGCATCAGGGGAGGAGCGAGCCCGCACCGAGTGGTCCATGGAGCCGCTAAACAGCCCCCGCTCCCCCCAGGCGACCGCCGTGACCGCGTCCGTGTGCGCGCCCAGCTCGGCCGTCGGCGCCAGCTCCAGCCCGCCCTGCAGCGCCGCCGCGCCGCCGCCCCGCAGCCGCCGCCGCTTGGCGGGCGCCGGCGGCCCGCCGTGCCCGGCCTCGCGCGCCTCCGCCGCCGTCTCTGCGCCTGCACCGGCACCCTGCTCTGCTTAACAATACGGAAAGCCGGCGCAACTGCAATGCTTGCGAGTCACCGCCACTGCCAAGACAGGGACAGGGAGGCAGGCCCGTGGAATACATGCAGAAGCAGACACTTCCAACCAATCCGCCCTGTCACTCGCACTGCGACAGGGAGGGAAGCCGAGCAGCAGCTGCCTTGCATGCCCCTCCTGTCGGCGCTCGCCTGGCAGCGCTGACTGCCGGGATTGTGAGGCAAGTTGCTGCTTTGGCAGCTCAGGACATGGAGGCATGTGATGAGGGGCCGACCGGTGCGCCACAGGCGGACGCTCTTGTCCTGGCTAGCGCTGGCAAAGACGTCGCCTGCAGGGGCGGCGGCCACGCCGAGCACCGAGCCGCCGTGGCCCTTGTAGACCGCAAGCGGCGTGCTGGCCTGCGCCTCGCTGCCCTCCACCTGCACAGCAACAGGCAGCGTGGGTGGGGCCGCGCTGTGTGGGTGGCCGGTGCAAGCGGCTTGCGGCTGCGTTCGCTTGCCAGGCCGCGCGGCCGAGCAGGCCAGCAGCTGCACACACGGAGAGGTGCTGGCGCGGGGCTCTGCAGGGGGCCGGATGGGAGCGCGTGCCTGCTGCAGACGGACCACATGGTCCAGCTTGCCGGCCGACAGCACCAGCGGCCCCTGGGCCTCCGGCAGGCAGGCCAGCGCGCTGACGGGGCCCTTGTGGATCGCCGCGCTGCTGACCACCTCGCCCTCACCTGTGCAGGCGGGCACCGGTGGTTGGATGCCACGATTCTGGAGGTCAGGGGAGGGGTTGAGCCGGAGGTGAGGCGGCAAGATTGCGCACCGTTCCAGATGCGCAGCATTCCATCATAGCAGCCGCTGAGCACAGCACCCCGCCTGCTGCCATCCACCGCGCTCACCCTGCGTCGCAGCTGGCGCTCTTAGTCGCTCGAGGAAAGTCGCGTTCCCTCCGGCTGGCTGTGGAGACCTCAGGGTGGCTCGCCAGTCGTCGTGCGGGAGCTGCCGGTCCTGCTGGGGCGGCGTGACGGCAAGGATGTACTCCACTTCTAGCACGGACTCCTGCCCGCAAAAGGTGTGCCACACGTGAGGGTCGCGCTGCGCCGGCTCAGAGAGGAAGGGGTGGGCAGGCCAAGGAGCGGCACCGTGGAGATGTTTTTCGACAGCGTATGCTTGCCGAGCGACAGGCGCACGAGCTCGCCATCGACAAGGAAGTCGAAGGGCACCGCCTCCTCTGCAAGGCGCGCCGTCGGCAATTCTTGTACGGCCATGCAGCGGCGGCGGAGGCAAGTTTAAGCAGGGCATCGAATGCAGCAGCGTACCAAGACCCAGTAGGTGGTTTATAACTTGCGAAAGGCCGTATCGCGTGAGCTTTGCCGGCACGGCCTGCAGAATGTGTGCGAGATGTGTTGTCAGTTTCAGAGTGTTTACCAACATAGGCTACTTGTAGACAGTTCCTGCCGCATCTTGGAGGCCAGTTCGCGGCGCGAAGCTCCTAAAGCAAAAGAATACAGCCAGACAAAGATGGAGGCGCGCACAATTTCGGCCGACGGCACGGCGTACTCCGCCGGCAGCCGCGTCGTGAAGCGGCACGCGATCTGGCTGTCATCTGATGCCATGACCGCGGGCTCAGTTTGGCCCAATCAGAATGCGGCTCGCCAAACCAAACCTGGTTTGCAATGGCGGACGAGTCCGGAAGAAAATGGAAAACGGGTAGATGCTCCAGAGGCAATCCAGGCAGTTCAACGCATCAATCAGCATGACCGCAGCCGATCCGTTGATCGCCCAGCGGGTGCAGCAACTTGATGATGTACTCGCGGCCCTCGAGCGCCGAGTTGCAGCGCTGGAGGCGACTCGCTGGCGCGTCCAAGACGCACCAGCCGGCTCTGTTGATGCGGCTTCCAGCGTACGATCAGGCGCACCTCAACCAGCCAGCGGCAGCCGCCAAACATGCCGGGAGGGCCATCTGGATGGCGCTGGCGAGGCGCCTGCAGGCCAAACGAGAACCAATGGCGAGACCGAGAAGCAATTGAGGCAGGAGCTGGAAAAGCTGGGCGTGGTACGCCTCTTTTGCTGCTACCAGGCATGATAGAGCTACGTCCCGCTCTCTTGCTGTGATGACCAAGCACTACGCGCTTGCAGGACACGGCGCGTTTCGTGCGGGTGCCCGCAGACTACTACGACCGCCCGCTCGAGTACCGGCAGCAGTGTCTGGGAGCCGACAGTGTTCGACAGCTCTGCAAGAGCATCATTTTGGAGAACACCAAGGCGCCGCCTGACGCCCCCGACAGCGACCCAACGGCCCGCCTCTCTAGGTACTACTGTGTCATCGTGCAGGTGCAGCCCCGGAATCCAGCACTCCTACCAGGCCGTGGAGGAAACTCGCTCTGGGCTGCGCTTTGTAGTTTCCACCCCCCGCTGGTTTGCAGTACGCGGCCAGGCTGCACACGGAGAAGCTGAAGCGCTACCTGCACAAGCTGAACGGCGAGCTGGGGATAAAGAACTTCAACATGCGCCTGGCGCCAGCCCCTGTGTCTGACCGCTTGACTGGCTATGAACACAACGCGGTGAGCCATCACCGTCAACACCGCAGCGCCGCATTCTCCCCGGAATGGCGCAGCCTGAGACGTAATCGCCTGGTGCAGGTGACGCCGATATGCATGGAGACACGGCTCCCCATAGTCTTGTCGCACTGCATCGCCGAGCTCGACCCGCCCTTCTTTTGGCTGGGCGCAGGAGAGACCGATCTGAAGGTGGGAATGTCGGTGCCACAGTTTGTGTCCGCCTACAAGCCGCTCGTGGTTGACTGCTCGTACGAAGAACCGCTAGCGGTGAATGAGAATTGCTTGTCGACTTGATTCCTGCAGCCTAACTTCCAATCTTCCCCCAGCGCACCGCTTCTTCAGCGCCAAGCACGCCGATATTGCATTTATGCCCAATCAATGGAAATGACGTCAGCGTGAGGCCCCTTAGTCCGCCAGCAAACGTCCTCCGGCAGCATCCGAAGCCGCACGACCAAAGATCCCTGCAGCCTGGGGAGAAGACCACTTGCGCAGCCGAATCGGTCTCATATGTGCGCAATATTGTCATTTGTTGACCTGCGGCGACGCCAAAAAGCTTCAGCGGTCGTCGCATACTGCGCTTGCTCTGCGTAAACGCATGCAACTTGCAACAACTTTCGCCGCGGCTCCGCGTCTGCGCAGGCGTGATGCTCGCCAGGTGCTGGCTATACTTATTTACCACTTCGAACTAGATATAGACTTAAAGTCGCTGATTTTCCGCCTGGTGCCCTGCAGTTCGCTCACGCGGTCGCCTTCAGCGTCGCCTCAACCTCTGTCGCGAAGTCCTGGCGCTCGTCGTCCGCCAGCCCCTCGCCGACTTGCACGCGTACGAATCCAGAGAGCGCCAGGGGCGTCCCGCCGTCCTTGGCGGCCTGCTTGAGCACGTCCCGCACCCGCTGCGTGTCGTCCATGATGAAGCCCTGCTCCAGGAAGCAGACCTCCTCGTAGTACTGCGGGAACAGCAGCTCTGTGTCAGCCATATTATAAACCGTCTCGCGCGTGCTCCAGACTCCGGGAAGCAAGGAGGACCGACCTTGTTCATGCGGCCGAGAATCATCTTTTCAATGATCTCGCTCGGCTTGCCTGTCTTGGCTGCCTGCTCGCGCAGGATGCCCTTCTCCGCTGCGACGCCGAAAACAAAGAATTATTAGCTCCGCACGTTAGTGGTGCAGGTGGAAGGAAAGCACACAGGGCAGCGCACCCTCAATGACTTCCTCTGGCACTGAGGCACGGTCCAGGAACCTGCAGGCGGGGGGTGGCTCAGCTGTAGCTCCAAAGGCGTGTGAGTGACTGAGGCAGGAGCCCAAATGGGACGCACTGCGGCTTGGCAGCCACCGCGTGCATCGCCAGCTTGTGCCCCAGCTCCTGCGCACAAGACCAGTAAGCAGGCAGCAGCAAGGCAAGCAGGCGGTATGGAATATGGAGGCAGGCGGCAGCAGACCTCGGCATGAGGCCGCATGCTGTCAGGGATGCTGCCATCCTTGCCCTGCAGCGCCACCAGGGCCGCTATGCGGCCCACGCCTGGGGCCGGCGAGGCATGCAGGTAGGAGGCCAGCACCCCTCCCGGCGCTTCCAGCCTGCAGGCAGCCACCCAGCTCAGACACGGCAGCAGCAGCAGCTGGCCAGGGCATGGCAGGCACGGGAGCCAGCCTGAAGGCACGCCGCAGTCGGATGTTCTCGCGCACTGTGCCAGCCACCTCCTGGACGGCCGCCCCCAGGCTGCTGACCGGGCGTGGCATGGTGAGTGCCACGAAGCAGCCAGAATGCCAAGCATGCAAGGCAGGAACACGATGCAAACCTCTTGCCGTCGTCCAGCGCCACTGCAGCAACCGCATCGACCGGCAGCTCGGCTTCAGAAGGGCCTGCATCCACAAACATCCAACCCTAAAAGCTCGCCCGTTGCCGCCATAGCTTTGCAGCCAACTGGTGTGCGACGCGCGACCTGCTTGCGCATTCGACTCGGCCCTGAGGGCTGCCTGCGCCGCCGCGGACACCAGGCTGCGGAACTGGTCGTTGCGAGCCACAAAGTCGGTCTCGCTGTTGATCTGCACGAGTGCTGCAGATGTGAGCGCCTGGCACGCCAGCAGCCGGCACGACGCGCAGCTAAGGGCCGTGGTCGAGTGACTTGCAGTGCCTCACCTCGACGACGGCGCCCCTGTCGCCCTCCACGTGCAGGCCCACCAAGCCTTCTGCAGAGTGCCTGGACGCCTGCAGTTTGCGAGCTGCAGAGCGTCAGCAACAGGCCGTGACAAGCAGCTCGACGTGTTGAGAGCTCCGTATCCGCCGTACCTTTTTCGTCGCCGCTGCCAGTCCTCGCTTGCGCAGCACGGTGAACGCCGCATCTGCATGCCACAATCGCCGCCAGGACTGCAGCTCGATTTGGGTGGGCTTGGAAGGTGCATGCACTCACAACAGTCAGGCAGCAACCCAGCCCGGTGGCCCACCTATGTCATAGCCTGCCTGGTCGAGAGCCGCTTTAACATCCGAAATTGGCGCGCCACTCTTCTCACGCAGTTCCTTGATGGCGGCCATGTTGCCAGACGCCACCGCCATTCCACGCAGGCTGGTCGCCCGCGGAGTTGCCCGCAGGAGGCCGCCAGCGATTGATGAAAGCATTGCAATCGAAATTCGAGGGATTGGACCAACAATCTTTTGGCGGATCAGCTGCCTCAGGCAGTGTGTAGACACGCCTGCTTGCTGGCGACTGACGCCTGCATTGAGAATGGGGACTCTCTAGTTGTCACGCAACGCGTCGTGTTTGTTTCGAGCGAAGCGGGCATTCCCGGTTCTGCCACTCGCCGATGTCGACACCACTCGCACCGCCCTCAGACAGTGCGTCAGGTCGCCAGCAGCCCGTCGCCGCGGCCGGACAGGTCGCCTCCGGCCAGTTCGGCGCGCTGGGCGCCACAAACCCGCCCCGCGCGCCTTGGGCAGCGCCATCGCCTGCGGCCGCGCCGGGGAGCCGAGTCGATCACCAGGGACCGCCTGCCGCGCCGTCGTCGGTACGCGGCCTGCCCGGAAGTAAAATCAGCGGCTCGGGATCCACTCGCTCCATGTTTCGCGTGCTCGACCCGCCTCCGCCCACGCTGCCACGCCCGCAATGCGCCCGTCGGCCGCCGAGCGGGCCATGGCGCCTGGTCGTGGCCCCGGAGGCGCCCTGGGGCGGGAGGCGCCATCCCACCCCGCGTCAGGGTCCCCGCGCTCCGATCCGCTACCGCCCGGCCGCCCGCCCAGCCCGAGCGGCCGTCTGATGGTCCCAATGGATGGTCCGGCCCGGTCGCGAGCCGCCTGAGCCCCCCAGCCGCGACGCCTTACGTCGCTCTCGAATGCTTTTAAGCGCCAGTCGCGACGGGCGCACCACCCCCGCTGGCCGGCTGGCCGCCCCCGCGACGGCTCGAGGGGATGGTCGTTGGCTCCTGCTGCCAGCGGTTCCAAGGTTGGCAAACCGTTGCGCCGGGTGCAGGTGCCCACGGAGCAGCCCAGCGCGATGGAGCTCGACGCGCCGCGCGGCGCGCCGCACGCCGGCCACCACGTCCACCCCGCCCCGCCTGCCGGTCACCCACTCGCGCCGCCCGCGAGAGAGGCACCGGCGGCAATCGGGAGTGCAGCGGCGGCACCCGCCAACGCCCCGCCGCGCGAGTTCCACGCGGCCCGGCCGGCCAGCCAGCCCGCGCCAGCCATGCGGCCGGCGAGCAGCTTTGGTCCCTCGCTGCCCGACCGCCGCCCGGGGCCCGTCAAGGGCCTGGGGTTGGGCACCGGCCTGCAGCGGGCCAGCAGCGGCAGCTCTGTGCACGGCAGTGGCGGCACGGCGCCCAACGGAGGCGGCCGCCCGCAAGTCTTTGGCCTCAAGCCGCTGCCCATGGTCTGGTCCTGCCTCTCTTCGCCCCAGGCGGCATTCCTACAGCCGCACAGCAGACGTGGCCTGACACCAGGCGCCCCGTGCTGCAGCTCAAGCGCCCCTCTGGGGTCGGCAACGGCGCGAGCCCGCTGGGCCTGCCCGCGCCCGCGCAGCCGCAGGCGCCGCCGCGCTCGCTGGCGGCCGCCGGCCCGCCGGTCCCGGTGCAGCCGGCCGCCTCGGCGCAGCCGCCCGCGGAGCAGGCGCGCACGCTGGCGGAGGGGCTCACGCAGCAGCGGCTGGGCGTGCTCACACAGGCGACGCAGGGGGTGCACTCGTGGGCGCGGCCGCCCGTGCCCGTCGCAGACGTGCAGGACGACAGCATGGACACCTCCGGTGCGGCCCGCCCTCATCTGCATGACCGGCTCGACTTGTGTGGTGTCATGGCCGCTGATGCTGGGGGGCCCATCCTTCTTCTGCCAGGCTGCCTCCCGAGGGCAGGTCGCGGCTTGCCATGCTCCTGCACTGCAGCACAGGCATGCAGCATGATGGTGCCTGTCCCAATGTCACGACCAATGAGAGTACCTCTTGGGCGCGCAGGTACAGAGGACGCGGACATGAGCCCATCCGCCGGCGGCCGCGGCGGCTCTGGCCGGCCGCACGCGAGCGAGTCGCCGCCGGATGCCAGCCGCGAGGCCGGTGCGGACCCCCTCCCCGCCCGCCCGGCCCCTTGCCGCTCTCGGCCCCCCTCAGTCCCTCTCGATGCCCCTGAGGCCTGCCTCACCGCACGAGGGAGGGGCGTGCTGCGAGCCTGAGAGTGGGCCGCGGCTGTCGCCTGCAGGAGGCCCCCCGGCGGCGCCGCGGCCCGAGCTGCCGAGCGTGCCGCTCAACACGCGTCTGCCGGTCATCTGCAACGAGAACCGCGGCGTCTTCCTGGTGCACCGCCAGGTGGTCGTCTGCCTGTGCGAGCACTGCAAGAGCCGCGCGTGGGAGATGGGGCAGACGGAGATAGAACTCTCGCCGACCGACTTTGAGCGCCACTCGGGTGCCCCTCCTTTGCCCCCTCCCTTGCTGGCAGGGGGGAGCTCGATTGGCAGATGCCAGCACAGGCAGCGGCGACAGTTAGCCAGGCAGGAGGGCGCACAGCAGGGGCGACTGGGAGCGCTCCAGTTTGTGGGCTGATGATGCCCATCCAGAAGCACGTGCTCCGTACCATGCCGAAGCTGTGCTTTTCTCTGGCAGATGACCCACCCGGCAGTCGCCCCTGCATGTTCTCCTGCGCGCCCCTCGATGCTTTCCTCTTGCACCGAGAAACCAGGCATCGATGGTTCCACTCTCAGCGTCCGCACGTTCTCCGCCGCCGCAGGCTCCTACACGAGCAAAAAGTGGAAGTACACGATCAAGGTGCTGGAGAACACGTCGCTGGGCGTCATGCCGACCATGAACATGGGCACCTGGCTCGACCGGTACTGCCCTGCGCTCGCCAAGGGCAGGTGGGGCCTCCCTCCCCATCTCCTCCTGCGTGCACACAGGCAGCAGCTGCAGGCACCTACCTAGACAAACCTGGAGGGCGTGGGGGGGAAGCATGCTTCCTCCTTGGCACCAGTTGTGCGGAGGTGCATGGCAGGGCTTCCCCCGCTGAGAATACGGTCAGCAGAAGCGGCGGTCCCTTTGTCCGCTTTCTGGCTCCAGGAGGGGGCTTTGGACCTGGTTTGTGAGGGGCTGCAGGCGCGGCAGGCGGGCTGCGTGCCGTGCTGCGGCCGCACTGCGCTCGTGCCTTGAATCTTGCTCCAACCAGCAAGCAGGCTGTCTGTAGAGCCTGCTGGGCGCGTCGGTATCTGCAAAAAAGAGCAGCAGCACGCATGCAGCCGCGCAGCAGTCAGTGCAGCCGCATCCGTCACTGAGCAGGCGCCGCCGACCGCAGGGGCAAGAGCCTGGCGTACGCCTCCATCTTTGGCGAGCTGCCGCCGGCGCCGGGGGCGGACGGGCGCAAGAAGGGCGCGAGCAAACGCGCGGCCGGCCCCCGCCGCACCAAGGACGCTCGGCGGGAGGGCTCCGGCTCGCCGTCGCCCGGTGCGAGGCCAACCCTGTCGTTCACTGCACGGAGGCAGCGGCACCGTCGGAATCCCAGCATGCTCGCACCGAACTCCGCGGCCAGCCAGACTGGCAACTCGAGTCTCATCTGGAAGCGAGTGTGGTTGGGCCACAGGGCAGCGCTGCGCCTGGGAACAAGGCGGCAGGAGGGCAGGCGGGTCTGAACTGTGCTGTGGAGCTCGCGTGCGAGCCATGCCCACGCTGGCGAGGGGCATCGGGAGGAGGGGAGGTGGCTGACCGGTCACGATTGCCCGCAGGCCACGGCATGAAGGACGAGCCGGCGGCGGCCGCGGCGGCCAACATGGCCTCGCCCGCCTCGCTGGCCAGCCCCTCCAGCAAGAAGTGGCTCAACACGGCGGACGCGGACATCAAGGTGCTCACCCCCGCAGCCGCTTCCATGCACGCCCTGCCCTGCAGCTCCTTGGCAGCTGCCCTCAAACAGCCCCCCTGCTGTGCATTCGCAGCACGGCAGCATGGGGCCTGCAGCCTGCTGCGCCGCGTGCAAGCCTGTCACAGTGGGCCGCTAGCCTGCTTGCTTGGCTCGACCCCTAAGGAAGTTCGGCACGGCCCCCTGCTTGCGCCCGGCTGCCTCATGCAAACAGAACCTCCATGTATTCGGCTCGTTGTGAAGATATCGCTTCCCCACCTTCCCAAACTCCCCCCCCCCCCCCCTCCTGGGTCAGCGCCGCCCTGACGCATCCACCGGCGGCGGCTGCCCAGGTGCCGGACAAGCCGGAGATCCGGGAGGGCCCGCGCTACCAGGCAGTCGTGCCGCCCTACCTCGGCCCGCGGCCATCCGGCACCGAGGCGACCGACCCGCGCGCGGGGCTGCCCGGGCCGACGACACTCGAGGCGCTCGCGCTGGCAGCTTCGTACGAGAAGCGCGCGAGCGACGCGCTGCACATCGACGCGGTCGCCGACCCGGAGTACCATCCCGGCGGCGGTGCGCCCCCCCTCTTTTTGCCATGTGCCGGCCGCTGCGCAGGGGCATCTTGCACGTGTGTGGGCGGCAGCCGCACCACCCTCCCCACTCCTGCGAGGGGCTGTGGCGATTGCTGGGTCAGTGTGGGGCCGGGGGCTTGCATGTGGCAGGGCCTGCGCTGCAGTGGCACCTGCTGCCGGGCGGCTGCTTGCTGCGACGCGTGCTTGATGCGAATGGGACGCCTGCGTTCGCAAGCAGAGCTGCAGAGAAGCTGCACCAGCCAGGCAGGCTCACAGCAGGGCAGCGTGGGAGATCCTGCTGCCTGCGAGCGCCGGAGCGAGCATAATTTTCTCAGTAACTTAGTTCCGTAGTCGCGTCCCTTGCGGCCTTTTCGCCTTGGAAGAGGGGCTGACCTGCCCGCCGTGCCGAATGGCCGCAGTGCACGACGTCCGCAACCTGATGGTCGAGCGCGGGCAGCGCACGCGCCGCAAGCCGCGCTGGCTGGCCAGCTCGGCCGACCCAATGGAGCACCCGGACCGGCGCGCCAAGGCAAGGCTCCTCCCTCCTTTTTAATCCACCCCTGCAAAGCTTGCTGTCTCGTAAAGCAGGAGCTCGCTGGCCCACAGCACCCAGCCTGCTTGGGGCTGCTGCGGCCGGCAGCTGAGGCGCGGGGTGCGCTGCGGCAGGGGCTGATCGAGGAGCCGTACGACGAGGAGCCGGTGCTGGGCGCGTCCGCCACGGTCGCAGTGGCCAGCGGCCCCGGCGGGCCCGGCGGCTGGAAGCCCAAGCCGCTCAAGCGCAAGTCGCCGGCGCCGGTCGGCCGCGAGGCGCCCGGGAAGAAGCCGCGCACGCTCGGGCCCGGCCCGCGCGAGGGACGGTGCGCCGCCGCTCCTTCCCCCCAGCCTCCACGCTGGCCTGCTTGCCCGCAGCCGGGCGCTCTCGCCAGTCGACAGGCGCAGGAGCTGCTGCTGCGCTTGCCTGGATCGCAGCAGCACCAGCAGTCCTCCTCTGCATGGCACCGCACCCGGTCAGAGAGGCCTGC
>BHFV01000103.1:274-27495 GCA_003568905.1 Trebouxiophyceae sp. KSI-1 | reverse complement strand
CGCGCTCCTCCCCAAACCGCCTGTGCCAGAGCAGCGCTCTTGTGCGACCCCGTAGGTCGGGCACGCCTGCGCTGACGGCCGGCGCGGCGCCGCCAGCCGAGCCGCTGCGGGTGCTGGAGTACCACCTGCTCGGCGACGGCCTCATGCGCATCACGGTGGCCACGCCCGACGGCGTCTTCACGGGCGCGCTCATGCCGCAGCTCGGGCGCGCTTCTGCCCCCGCTGCCTCCCGAAGCCATCTGCGTCTGCTGGCATGCCTACTGCTCGAGATGAGCTTGCCGAACGGCAGGATCCAGAGACGTCAGCGATGTGGCCTGCTGCTGAGCTTTGGCTGCCACCGCGCTGCGGCTGAGCGTTGACTGCCACCGCGCAGGATGCTGCCGCCGCCCGTGGCCGCCGCGCCGTCCGGCCCGCCCACCCGCACCGCGTCGCCCGCGATCGCCGCGCTGCCGGCGCTGCCGCCGGGCCTCGCGCCCGTGCCGGCGCCCGGCACGGTCCTCGCGCTCACCGCGCCGCCGCCCGCGGCGGCCGCGGGCGCGGCCTCCGCGACGGAGGCGGACGCGGACGCCTCGCTGGCCGTGGCGCTCCCGCCGGCGGTCGCCGCCGCCCGTGCGAGCGGCCCGAGCGCGGCGGCGTCCGCGGAGGCGCCCGGCGACGCGCCCGTGGCGGAGCAGCGGACGACAGCAGGGGAGGAGGCGGCCAGCAAGTCGGCCTCACCCGGCGTGCCCACCGAGTGGGCGGCAGGCAGCGGCGCCGGCCTGGTCACCGAGGCGCGCGGCAACTCGGGCGCGCCCGCGGCCAACTCGGGCGCCTTCCAGCTCGCGGCCGCGCCGGCCCCGGAGCCGGCCAGCGACCCGACCGAGGTCGACAGCGAGAGGCGCGCCCCGCTTCCGCCCGCGGCGCGACCCGCCCCCGCCGCTGCGTAATCGGCACGCCGAGCGAGCGCGCGTCGTGCCCGAAACCGTAGGTGGGCCGGCCCGCAGCCGAGCGCGGCGCCCAGCCGCAAGCACGGCAGCAAGCACGGCAGCAACCGTCGGGAGCTGGCTTCGCGCGACTACGACCGCATGGCCGCGGAGGGGCCGTCCAAAGACGCGCGGTGAGCCGCCGCCGACTGACCGCCGCCCCTGCACACATTGTCAATGCCGGCGCACTGCAGCAGCATGTCGCACGCACTCGCGCTGCCACCGCCTTGCGGCTGCACTCATACAGCAGGCTGTGCCTGCTAACTCCCGCCTCCTCGCATGGTGGCTGCCTTCCTGGGGCGCGGTGGGTGCCTGATGTGTGCCCCCCTGCCGGCAGGTGCGCACTGTGCCGCATGGCGGCGGACCCCCGCGCGGAGGGCGCGCGCCGCACGGAGGAGGGCGGCGACCACCTGGACAGCAGCATGACCGAGCGCCGCGGCGGCGACGAGCTCGGCCCGCTCATGCTCGTCCGCGTCAGCGCGATCATGAACGCGTGGGTGCACGTGCAGTGCGCGCTGTGGTCCCCGGAGGCACGCCCTTCCCCCTCCTCCCACCGGCCGCCAGGCTCCACACTGAAAGCCACGTGTCTGCACGGCGAGGCGTGGCGCATGCCTGGGACTGCTGCGGCCGTGCGCTCGTCAGCTGCATGGGCAGTCTGCCGGCAGTTGGGTGGCGCGGCTGCTGGCAGGGTGTTTCCGCGCGGCTGTCCCATGCCCTGAACCCTGACATGCCTCGCAGGTGTACGTGACCATGGACGGCGGCGTGGAGCACGCGGGCGACGCGATCCGGCGCGGCCGCATGATCAAGTGCAAGCTGTGCGGCGAGAAGGGCGCGACGCTCGGCTGCCACAAGCGCGCGTGCCGCGCCTCCTTCCACCTGCCCTGCGCGCGCACGCGCGACTGCCTGCTGCAGGCGCGCCGTCACCTCCCTGGCCCGACCCGGTCCCTCTGCCCCCACCCCTCGACAGCTCTCCAGCTCGGCAGAGCTTGCTGCCTCCTCGGCTGCCGCTGCGGGCCGGCGGGTCAGTTCAGAGGTCTCCACATGCCGCCGCCAGAAGCCCCCCACCCTCAAGGCTTAAGTCAGCTCGCCGCTCCCAGCTCGCCGAGCTCTCCCAGAGGGGCAGCTTGGCTGAGGAGCCCCCCGCCCTCGTCGGCTGCAGGGCGCGGGCGAGGAGGAGTACATGGTGACCTGCCGGGAGCACGCGGCGTTCCAGAGCGAGCAGGAGCTGGTGCAGCGCATGCCGGCGCAGCCGGACCAGAAGCTGCTCGACTCGGGCGGCAAGGGCGGCCGGCCGCTGGAGCGCGCCTCGGGCGGCTCGCTCAGCCGGGCCGAGCGCGAGGCCGAGAAGGAGCGCCGCCGCTCCAACCTGGCGAGCGGCCAGGCGCCCACGCGCAACCGCACCTGAGCCGCTGGCACTGCTTCGACCGCGGGCCGGGCGGCTCCCGCTCCCTAGGACACCTGCCTGCTGCTGTGCTGTGATGGAACCCACCCCTGCCGCCTGAGCGTGTAACTGCCTGTCGGCCGGTCCCCCTCTCCCTGCGTTCGCTGCCTCGCTTCCGACAGGGCTGTGACGCCCCACCCCCCAGCATTGCGGACGCCTGCCTGCTCGTGGCCTGTTCTGACGCCGACCCAGCAGGGGCCGGGAACAATCAGAGACGATGCCTTCCTTCGGCAAAGTGAGTGTGTAACGCATTCTCTCGTGCCCCCCTCCTGCTGCCTCTGGCCGCCTGGCGGCGCCTGCAGCGCGTGAAGCCGTTCGGGCTATGCCTCCTCTCTGAGCGAACAGTTACACACGGTCGATTGCCTAGCTACCAGACTGTCTGGGGTGGCCGCCTACCGCTTCTGGCCCTTCAGTGCTGGCAGGGCGGCCAGACGGTCACCACTGCAAGCGGCCCTGTTGCTGCCGAGCCTAGGGCTTCTGCGCGGCGAGCGCGGTCTGCGTGTCGGCGGGAATGCGCCCCTGGGCGCGCGCCTCCTCGACCGGATCGGTCGCCAGCTTGTCCGCGACCGTCTGCTGCGCGTCCTCGTACGTTTCCACCGCCGAGTCCTTAGCGCCCTTCAGCTTGTTCCCGGCGGTCTCGCCCGCCTCCTGCAGCGCGCCCTTGGCCCGGTCGCTCTGCTCCTGCGCGGGCGTGGGCGGCCAGGCGCCGCGTCAGCCAGGAGTCGATTCTGTGCGGGTGCGCAAGAGGAGGGAGGCTGGCTAGCGAGGGGGCAGGCAGCGAGGCAGGCACAGACCTGGGCCTTGTCGCCGGTCGCGCTGAAGAAGCCCTTGCCCTGCTCCTTGGCCTCGCCCGCCTTGTCGCCGGCGGAGGAGAACCAGCCCTGCGCGCCCTCCTTGGCCTGCTGCGCCTTGTCGCCGGCCGTCTCGCCGCTCTCGCCGGTCGGGCTGGCAGTGAACCTGCGCGGGCTCAGACGCTCGGGGTTCGGCCCAGTATTAGGGAGCCAGCTCGGCTAGGATGGGTGGAAACAAGGGCGCACCGCGAGCCGACATACTTGGCACCGTCAATCACGTTCTGCACCAGGCCCTTGCCCTGCTCCTTGGCCTCCGTCGCCGTGTCCTTGGCGTTGTCCTTCAGCTCCTGGTCGGTGCCGCGGTCGCCGGAGGCCGGCGCCGTGAAGCGGTCGGCGACATAGCGGCCGGCGTCCACGGTGCCATCCTGGGCAAGCCAATAGCAGTCTTCAGCCTTTTGAGACGCAGTGCACAGCTTCGGAATGTGCGCGGCTTCTGGCTGTTCCTGCTGGCCTCAGTGTGAATTGATGACAAATATAATTCTTCAGACTAAGCTGGCTGGACTCTGCCATGCGCGCTTGTTTCGGGACGGAGCGCGTTTCGTTCTATCGGAGGCATGCGCATCCCGCTTCTACGACCCGCGCGTTTCGGCTGTCGGAAGCCGCGCGGCTGCTGAATGCAGGGCCCAAACTTCCATTGCAACGCGGCAGCTGGGTCGCCGGCCGAGTAGGGAGGCCCCACCTTGGCCTCCCGGGCCGCATTTCCAAAGTGCTCGGCCGGCTGCGGCTCGTTCGTCATGATGGCTTCGATTGCTGAGTTACTGGGCTCTTGACGGGACGGGATGGAAGGATGGCAGGTTCGGAGATGCTTTAATGGGAGTCAGCAGGTTCGCACTGGCTCCTGGCTCCTGAGCGCAAGACTGGGCACTCAGGTGCTCAGGTGCTCAGTGCTCAGGTGCTCAGGAGCGCTGAGCGCCGAGCATCTTTGGACTTTGATGTCGATCATCACGCACCAGAAAACAAATAACAAATAACACACACATACCAGCACAGCGGCAGGCAAATCCACAGAGTCCACCTGCGAGCCTCCTGCGCCCCGAACAAGCCCCCGCATCAGGTGCGCCGGGCATCCAAACCTTCCCTGGCCAACTGTGCTCGTGCGCGGCCCTGCTCGGCCCGCCATGCTCTCTCCTACTGCAGCCTCTTGCACATCCCCGCGCCGGCGGCTCAGCAGAGCCTCGCGATCGGCCGCCGGCACCTTTGAATGCGTGGCCAACGTCAGTCGTTCCCGTCGAGCGGGCCGCGCGCCCGCAGGCCGCTTTTGCATTCCTAGCCTGCGGCTGCTCCCCAGTGCGGCCCGGCGCGCCCGCGCCGGCCCTTGGATGCGACGCATCTGCCCCGTGTTGGCGCGAGTTTTGACTTGCTACCACCCCCAGCGCTCCTACCGGCCCCTCAAAGGGGAATCGAAGCTTGCACAAGCCGCTGCTCGCCGCACCGGCCCTGAAACGGCGAGCGGGTACGCGCCGACCGCAGGTCGCGATGGACGAGGAGCTGATGCAGCTGATCACCGACCGGGTGCTCGCCGAACAGGCGCTCCCTGCGCCCGAGGCTGCCACGCCCCAGCCGGCTGGCAACGCCGACCTCTTCCTGCCCGACTGGCACGATCTGGCCGGCCTGGAGGCGCCCGACCATGATCTCCTGGCTGCCGGCGACGGCCTCAGCTTCGCCGGCCTGTTCGACGACGAGTGCGCCGGCCTGCCGCCATTCGTGCCGGCGCCGCCAGGCGCCAAGCGCAAGGCGGCCGCCGCGCCCGCCGCAGCCGCCGCCAACCCGCAGCCGAACGCCAAGCGCAGCCGCGCGCAGCAGCAGCAGCACGAGGACCTGTTCATGCCGTCGCTCGACTTGCCGTACTTTGGTGGCAGAAGCGGCAGCCCCCGCGTCGGCTGCGGCAGCGACCAGAGCTCGTTTGCCAGTGACAAGCCGCACTGCGCCCGCGCGGCCAGCGTCGACTCTGCCGGCGGCGACAGCGCGTTCAGCGCCGCCTCGCCCGCGCCCGAGCAGCTGCTGTCGGCGGAGCACCACTTTGAGCAGATCCAGCGCCACGTGCGCCTGGCGGTCGCCGCGCTGCGAGCCGGCCGGCACGAGCGCGGCCGCAACCTCGTTGCCTGGGCGCACGACATCAAGAACAAGGCCGCCAGCGAGGTGCCTGCCCCTCCCTTGCCAGTGAGCGCCCATGCCGAGCAGGCCGTGTGAGAGCAGCAGGGGGTGCTAAGGGCCCTCTTCTGCCCGGTTGCAGCTGAAGCGGGAGGCGGAGCTGGCGTGGGAGGCCGCCCGCTCCCGAGAGCAGAGCGCCGAGTGTGGCGAGCAGCCGCGCGGCGCCGCCGGCCGCAAGGCGCCCGGCAGCACCAAGCGGGTCGAGCAGTTCCGCAAGAACATGAGGCGCTGGATGATCGGTACCCCTCCCTCCTCCCAATCTGGCTGCCTGGGGGACCTCTTGTTTCGCCTGCCAAGTCACATGACGAACGTACAAGCAAGACATGAACGGACGAGCTTGCCTGGCTGCTGGGGACTGCTGCAGACAAGGGTGTGGCCTGACGGCGGCTGCTGCGCTGCGCTTGCAGGCACGCAGATGGGCGTCGAGTGGATGGTGTATGCGCGGCTGGAGCACCTGCAAGCCATCGCAGCCTTCCTGCTCGGCCCCGCGCTGCCGGCTGACCCGGCCAGCCCCACCGCCGTCGCAGGTCCGCCTCCCCCACTGACCCTCCGCCGTCCCGCCCAGTGGCAATGCTCGGAGAGTGCGCTGCCTCATGGCATGTCGCAGCGCCGCATCAACACACATCCAAAGCTGCCTGACAGCGTATGCGACCCGCTCCTCTGGCTGCTTCGAGCGGCCCGTTGCCGTGCCTGGCTTGCTGATGCTGACCAATCTCATGACTTGGTCGGCTGTTGCAGAGAGCATCTGCAAGCACCTCGGCCGCCAGCTTCCGCTCGACTTCATCGACCAGCAGCTGGCCGAGCCGGAGCCGGGCAAGCGCTACGCGATCGGGCCCGAGCTGGCGGCGCTGCTGCAGGCGCACTGCCCGCGCCCGCTGCCCTCGCTCGCGTTCACGCTGCCGGCGGACGGCTGCCCCGAGGCCGCGGCTGCTTGGACTGCCCGCCTGCGCGAACTGTTCCCCAAGAAGCCCGCCCCGCGCCAGCGCGGTGGCGCTGCCAAGTGCTGAAACCCGCCAGCCCAAATCAGCGACAGTGATCAAGCCGGCGCGTACACGACAGCGCAAAGATGAAGATGAAGGTTGTGCCAGCCAGCGCGGCTTGCAGTGTGTAAATACATGTAACTGTCGTCCATGGCTGTGTGGAGTTACAATACCAGCACATAAGCGGCTGGAAACCGGCGAAGGTTGGCGTGCTACGCTGTATATGAGCAGGAGACAAAAATACGGCCGCCCGCGCCGGTGATGCACGGAAACGAGGCGCGGCGGGAGCAGTGCTAGGACCTAGCCTACAGCAGGGAGGAATCATGAAATGTCGTGCACAAACACTCGTTTGTCAGCTCGCACAGCAGCCCTGCCTGGGTCAAGCTGCAACCGCAGCTGGTTTGCAATGCAGCAGCTGCGGCGCTGCGACAGGCTCCCGGGGACTGCCGCAGCACAGCGGTCAGCAGAAGGCAGGAGCCCCCTGCTCAGGCGGCGGCCACCGCCTCGAGCGGCTCGTCCGCGTCGCGCAGCGTGTAGGGCGCAAGCGCGCGGCGCAGGCTGGCGACGAGGACCCAGTAGAACATGGTGCTGGGCACGTTCTCGACCAGGCGGGGCGTGAGGCCGACAAACATGCAGCGCGGGCCCTCGCGCGCGAGCATCTGGCGCCCCGTGCGGAAGAAGGCTGCGCTGCCGGCCAGCAGGCCGGGCGGCGGGCGCACCGCGCCGAGCTCCATGCGCGTCTTGACGCAGTCGGCGGGCATGGAGAAGACGACGGCGGCGCCGCCGGCCAGCGCGCCTGCAGTGCGGCAGGTAAGGGGGTTCAAACGCGGCAACCCCACTCTTGCTGGCGCGTCATAAGGCTGGTACCAGGGGTTGCGCTGGCACAGCTGACAGGCATGATGCATTGTTCAGCTGCCGGGGAGGGCCAGCCCAAGGCAGCTAACATGGGGCACCAGAACAATTGATTGGACTCGCTTCCGGGGCGACTTGCAAGCCGTGCAGGCGCCACTGCAAGGGGGAGACAGGGGAAAGGAACGCACCGATGCAGCAGTCTGCAAAGGCGGTCGGCAGCGCGGCCAGCGGCGGGATGGCTGCCTGGTGCTTGGTCAGCTGGCTGTAGGAGAAGAGCTCTGCCACGTCGTAGGGGATGCCCTTCAGCAGGAAGGGGGCGTAGCCCCAGTAGAGGGAGGCGAGGCCGCCGCCGCCAAACGCGCGCGCCATGTTGCCAAGCATCGCGCCGCTGCTCAGGCCCGCCTGGGGTGACAGGCGCCCCGGATCAGCCAGAGTTCCTCCTCGGCCCAGGTGCTGCTCATTGTTTGTGTGGAAACAGAGCTCCATTGATTGGCTAGTGTGCGCGCATTTGATCCTGTCACGACCAAGCTGCTGAGGGGAGGGCGCGCCTGCATGCGATGGCGGAACAGCTCCACGGGCGCCTCCAGCACGGAGGTCAGCAGCGAGGCTACGAGCGCGGCGCCGGTGTCGATCGCGGCTGTGCTCGTGTCCTGCTGCTGCTGCGATTCTTTGCTGCTGCTGCTGCTGCTGCTGCTGCTGCTGCTGCTGGCGGTTGCCGCCTGCCGGGCTGCTTCCCGTTGGCTGAGCGTGACAAGCGCCCGCTTGGCCGTGCAGAAGGAGGCCAGGTAGCAGGCGCCAAAGACGGCGGCGCAGACTGCATGGCAGGAGGATACGAGTGAGAATGTGCGCGCTGCGAACACAGAGGGCGGCCTGGGCGGGCGAAAAGCGTGCCTGCAGAGGGCGCGCAGCCGGCAAAAAGCGAGCGAAGGTTGGCGGCGGTGAAGCCCTGCCGCTGCACGCTGGCCCAGACGGCGCCGGTGCTCTGCCCCTGCGCCTGGCACCGCACCTGCAGCAGTCCAGCGAGTTCTGTAAGTGCCTGGTAATACACATTCAGACTGAGAGTTACTCGCGGATGGCGGCCGTGCCTTGATTGTGTCGACCGGGTACAGGATGGCCAGCTGACCAATCTCGCCCACCGCGCCCACGAAGGCGTCAACGAAGAAGGGCGGCAAGAATCCCCTGCAGCCAGCAGATGTGCTTGGTGTCAGCACGCTGCTTCCGGAGTGTTGCTGGCCGTGCTGGCGCAAGAGCAGGCCAACAAGGCGCCAGCATGACGGCGCACACAGGAGACCGAGCACGCACCGCTTGGAAGGCCGTATGCTTTTCCTGTCTTGCACACGCTGCTCCCGAGCACGTCGCCGCAGCGCATGAGCGCCGAGCGCTGTCGCCAGGCCTGCCGCGGCGCAGCCGGCGACCAGGCGCCGCCTGCGCGCGCCCTTGTCGCCGCGACGCAGCTCGCCGAGCGTGCCGCTGTTGGGCAGCGGCAGCGTACGCATCACGGCTGGCTGTTCCGAGCTCAGGAACGACGGCCGGGCTGCTGCCACGGCTCAACAACTCGGTATCATGCGGCGTCCAGGCGCAACGTCACGACAGACGAAGCGGCGCCGACTGAGACTGCAAAGATGCGGGTTCGCGAAGTGCTGAACAGCTACAGCGCGGCTTAAGCCGCTCGTGCGAGAGTGTTTCCGACTGCAGCGCCGCGAATAGCGTCCTGCGGTTCGCGCGGGCAACGCGTCTGGACTTGACGATGTAAAACTTGGTCCAGCAATGTGCAGCAGCGCTCTGAGACGTCAAATAGCGGTATTTGCGTGAGCGGTTGCCCGATTGCCGCGCGCCTGCCCGGCCAACCTGCAAAATTTGAACATCCCAACACGCCCCCACGCCGCCTAAGGTGTTTGCAGATAAGAAATAAGAAAGAGAACGCGACCATGAGGAGCGAGAGGCCAGGCAGAACGGGGGAGAAATTCGCCGAGGTTAGTCGTCTCCGCACGAATTTGTTGTTGACTTCTAGCGCAGGCTTCCCGGGACAGAGAATCCGGCGCTCTTGTGGGTGGTTGATATTGGGCAGTCCGTTGACGCTTGGTGAGGGAGCCAAGTGGCGGTCGTCGCGCGGCATGGACGCCAGGTCGTCTCATACATCGTGTGGGTCGCAGAGCCAGGCCACCCGGGAGGCAACAACAGGGTGGGGTTCGCCGGCCGACTGGGGCTACCCTCGCACCTCGATGCGGCCCGGCTGGCACACACAGACGGCCGGTCAGGCGGCGCAGCTGGGTGGCACACCCAAGCCTCGTGCGCTGGATCTCTTCCGCGCTGGGGCACGCAGTGCGGAGCACGCGCTGGACGCGCTCAGCCGGCGGCGGCGCGTGCTGGACAGAGACGTGGCCGACCTGGAGGTCAGCTGCCGGCCCTTGCCGGTTCCAAGCACTCTCCAGTGCAGCCTCTCGCCAAAGGGCCACCTGCCAGCTGCAGGCGGAGCAGTCGCGGCACCTCAAGTCGCTCGCGCGCCTGTGGGGCGTCGCCAAGGGGGACGTGCGCCCCTTCCGGAAGGAAGTGCAGCAGCTGATCGCCCGCCTGTCGGCCGCGGAGGCGGCTGCCAACGAGGCCACGCACGGCTTCGGCACCGCGGGCAGGCTCCCCCGCGCTGCCTGCCTCTCGCCCCCCCTCTGCGCCAAGCTGGCATTCAGAGCTTCCGCCTACGGACTGCAGGGCAGCAAACCCAGACCAGGCCAGCAAGTGCCAGAAAGCCCCGCCTGCAGTCTGAGGCTGCCACGGCCAGGGCAGCCGGCGGCACCCAGAGCAGCAGGACCAAGAAGAGCAGAGCTGGCGGGCAGGCACGGGCAGGCGAGAGAGCGGCCAGCAGCCTGGCAGCCACCAGGCGTGCCGAGGACACGCCGCTGTCGCTCGACGGCAGCTCCGGCAGCGGCGGGAAGGAGCGGTGGCGGCGCGAGGCGCACGACTCTGCTGCCGAGGCGGCTCAGCTGCACGCCCGCCTGTCGACCGAGTCCAGGCCTGCCCCTTTCTGTGGAAACAACAGGCCCACGGCTAGGGGCCGCTGGACAGCCTGGCAGGCTAATGAAGATGTGTACCTCAGCAGGCTGCTGCCGGTAAAGCTGGAATCGAGGTCGAGCGTAGGTGTGCAGGGCGCGGCGGGCGGCGGAGGCTGCGCTGGCGGGCGCAAGGCGGGAGGCAGAGGCGGCCCGGCAGGCCGAGGCAGCGGCGGCCGCCCGGCTGCGTGAGTGGCAGCGCGCTGTGGAGCCGCTGCGGCGGCGGCTGCGGGGCGCCGAGGCGGCCGCCCGCGAGAGCGACGCGGAGAGGGCCGCGCTGCAGCGGGCCTGCCGGTGCTTGCCGCCGCCACGCGCCCATGCGGCCTTGTGTTTGCAAAGAGCAAGGCTGCGGCAGCTGCAGAGGCAGCCAGGGTCTGAGGCGTGCTTGGCTGCGGCAGGGAGGCGGCTGCGCGTGTGCGGGCTCGGGAGGCAGACGTCGCTGCACTGGGTGATCAGCTGAAGGGACTGCGCACCAGGTGCCCTCCTCCCCGCGCCTCCCTCCCTGCCTGACTCGTCTCGCCCACCATCGCCGAGCCGCAGCTGATTCTTCGGGGATCCGGGGAGGGGAAAACGGCTCCGGTCTGTGCTTGACGCCTGCCGCTGCTGCTGCCCCCGCGCCGGCAGGCTGCAGAGCGCGTCGGCGGCGGCCGAGAGCGAGGGCGCGGCCAGCGCCAAGCTGCGGCGGCGGCTGGAGGAGTGCACCGAGGCGCTGCTCGCCGGCATGCAGGCGGGGCTCCCGAGCCACTGAGCGGCCATGCCAGGGAGACTGTTTGCTGAGCTTATCTTCTGTATTGAGCGGTCACAAGGCGAGCTGGAGGTGTCATGCTGTGAGCTGGCCGCCCTGAGCTAGCCGGGTGTGGCGGCGGCTGCAGGCTCAGCACCTGGAGCAGGAGGAGGAGAACCGGGCGCTGGCGCGGACGGTCGCCCGGCTGCAGCGGGAGCTGGCGGCCGAGCGCGGGCGCGGCGAGGCCGCCTGACAGGCGTTCCGGGAGCTCGCATTTACAGGCCGGGCTTGCTCGAGTCTGGTGCCGTCCGGAGGCGGGCCACAGCTGTCAGTGCAAGGAGGGCGGCAGTGCTGGCATCTGACGGCAACACGCATGCAGCGCTTGGGGTGTGCTACTCACGGGCCTGGCGGCAGGCGCAAGTTCGGCAAAACGCCGGCGAGCCTCGCCGTGTAAAAGGAGGCGGTCTCGCCTGTCACAATACGAGGCAGGGAAAACAGGCAGGCAGGGGACGGGGAGGCAGGAATCAGAGCAGTGTGAGCGAACGGGAGAAACAGCGCGGCGGGCTGCAGGGAGCGCGTCCTCACGCCGTCCGCATTGCTCTCTCTATACAGCGGCGATTTGAACCCTGTGGTGTGCTACTGGTTTGCTGTCACGAAACGCCGCTTTCTGCAATCGTGCTGCTGCTGCCGGCCGCTCAGGCGGACGGCGACGGCTCCGCCGCCGGCTGCAGCGAGTGGCGGCGCAGGAAGGCGAAGAAGCCGGCAGGCGCGCGGGCCCTGGCCTGCGCCTGCTCCGCCTCGTCCTCCTCCTTGCGGCGCTGCCAGTCGGCCGGGAACCTGCGGACGGCGGCGGCGCTTGTCGGCAGGGGAGGGACTCGGTGAGGTGGGGGTCGGGGGAAGGGAGGCGGCCGCACTTGGACTTGATGAGCAGGTCCAGGTGCGGCAGCCTGGCAGGACACGAGACAGCTGTGTGTCAGTCTGGGCAGCCACGTGGCATGCGCCTCACCCAGCCAGCTAGCTTGCGGGCGCACAGGGCCTGCAAGCTGAGCAGGCAGCTGGCGGCAGCGCGGCTGGAAGCAGCGGCGGGCATACTGGCCGGGCCGTTGCAGAAGGCGACAGTCGAGAGCCTGCGGAGGGAAACCATGTCCCGTGCCGCAGCCGGCAGCGAGAATCACGCGAGGCAGGCTTGTGGGGCGGAGGGGGGGGAGGCGGACCGTTTGGCGTTGAGGAAGACGCCCGGCTTGTTGGCGTGCTCGGCCGCGCGGCAGGAGGGGCAGGGCACCTGCGAGCAGCCGACCGGGCCCGAGGCGAGCAGCGAGTCGATGTCGCCGGCGCTGCCCTCGTGGCCGACGGCGGTCGCGATCGCGCAGCGCCCGCAGAAGGTGTGGCCGCACTCGAGCGCGACCGGCTGGAACATGACGTCCAGGCACACGCCGCACTTGAACTCGTCGGGGTCGGCCATCTCGGCGTCGCTGTCGCCGGACATCGGCGAGAGCGGCGCCGCCGCCGCGTCGCCCGCCGCCCGCGAGCGCAGCAGCGCCTGCGCGGCAGCGGCCCCGCATGGTTGCAACGGGGCTGCAGGGAAACCGGGAGGTGCGACGGTCCAGAGACTGCAGTTTGCAAGCAGAGGGGCGTGGGGGGGGGAGGGGGTGCCTCGACGGCGGACAGCTCCGACAGCAGCGGCGCCGACAGGAAGGAGCGGACGGCGATGTCTCCCCGCCAGCAAGCCTGCACAAACTGCTGGCCGGTCTTGGTGCCAAACACCTGCGTCGCGAGCGCCAGTCAGCTAGCCCGCCAGGACCGAGCAGCAGAGTCGGGGCGGAGGTAGGGCCGCACCTTGTCGTGCTTCTTCGCCACCTTTTTGAGGGCAGTGGCGTTCACACGCGCATACTCCAGGCACCAGCGGGCGCGCTCTGCCAGCTGCAGCGCAGCCTGCAACGGCCACACGCTCCCTGAGAGGGCAAGCTTGCCCACCCTTGACAGCTGCCGCCTGGGTTGCAGGGCACACCTCTGGGTCAACGGTGCTCTCCTCCGGGTCCCTGTGCAGCCTGAACGCGCGCCGCTTGGGCTTTATCGCATCGAACGCTGCGATGACCGCCTTGGCCTCCGCCTCAAACCGCCTGCCGCAGCAGTTCCAGCAGTTCAGCAAGCTCGAAGGCCGTCGGCATTGTCACTCAGGAGGTGTTGAAGCTCCTCACCTGTCAATTTCACGCAGCTGGCCGGCCAGCATGCGCAGAAACTCGACGTCCGACCGCGCTGTTGCCTGGGCGGCGGCCTTGCCCGGCGGCATCATCCCCAGCTGTCTAGACCGAAACCGCATGAACTTCTTGAGTCCTTGATAATTTAGATAGCTCCCGCGAAATGGAGTGTTGTCGGGCGTGCGTGCGTCTATCTCCTTGAGAGACTGCGCGAATTTCATCGCCTCCCCACGCGCTGCTGCGAGATGGGGGGGTCGTAACAGCCGTAAGCTCGCGCCAGTGCCAGACTAAAGCTCTTCATGCAAAGAGTGTGGTCACGGAAAGCCGTAGCCGCTGTATGGAAGCGCAGTGATGCGTTTGCACGGTGCAGTCCCGCCAGCCTGCCTGACGAACTGTTCACATGCTGCTGACGTGATATCAGCCATCCAAATGCGCACTCAATGCGCATTCAGAGCAGCCCAGGGGTCAAGGGGAAGCTGGTGGAAGGATTGCCGCCAACCTTGTACAAGAGCTGGGTCGGGACTGCCACACACAACAAGCTGCTGCGGAAACCTGGGCTGGCCAGGGCAAAGGCTTGGTGTGCGTTCACAGCGGCAAGCCTTAGGCAGCTGTTCCTTGTGATTCTTGCCGCCTGCAGGCGCGCAGCAGCAGAAGGGGCTGTCCTCACGGCAGCGTTTGGTGGGATTCCCACCGCCACAGCTCCCCCCTCACCGTTTTCTTACGCAACTGGCAACCAGGAAAGGCGGGCCGCAGCCTGCTTTCTCTGCCTGTTATTCTCACGCAAGCAGTCGCCTAGAGACACACCACAAATCATCATAGCAGTGATCACGAGGCTCCACACCACATCGAGAGCAGCGTATCCATGAGAAAACCGCCGTGAACAGCTGCCCTTTAGGGAATGCCAGCAGTGTGCAGCGAGCAAAACTTCCGACCGCTCCAACGACAAAGCTCAGCTGGCTGCAGTCCAGGGCGCTGCACAGCTAACGTTGCACGTGCGGTCAGCAAAGCTGGCGGTGGTTGATGAGGCGGTGATGCTGTCCGCTATGGGGACGGCGTCCGGGTGCCTGCGAGGCTGGAAGCGCTGCAGCCTGGCGTATTCCTGCAGCAGCTGCACCCAGTACCTGCACCAAACAACAGGCAACGAAGCTCGGCATGCCTGCCGGCAGTGGAGGCCACGGCCTGCCAAGAAGCACCAGATAAATAGCCTCACCTCTGCACATTGTGCGGGCTCAGCACCCTGCGCACGAGCTGCGAGCCTGCGAGCGCGATCGGCTCGGCGGCCTCCGGGCTGGCCTCCAGCTCCCGCAGGGCCCGCAGCAGGTGGCTGCCCCTGGTCGCCTCGGTCACAGGGTCCAGCATCAGGATGTGCGTCCCGTTCTGCGCCGCAGCACAGCTCGCATACGTCAGCACTTTCCAGATTTTTCCGACGCACAAGGCGGCAGAAGGGCGGGACAGTAGGTCGGCGCCTGCAGCATGTGTGTCCAGAACTCTTCGTCACCATTGCTGGGATATATGATCACCGACTTGCAGAGTGCCAGATCCTTGAGCCGCGCGGGCCAGCCAAAGCCTGCAGCTGTGGCAGCTCAGTGGCGTACCCTCGGGAAATTGTTGCTGTGCCGCAAGGCAGGAGATGCGGGCGGCTCGCCCACCTGGCAGCACCAGGTTGTACCTGCCATGCCAGGACACACAGGCAGTCAGCCCCTGCTGTCTTACATCCCTCTCTTGCTAGGCAGCGGGTGGCAGCAGAGTGCCTGTACTGGCAGTGTGCTGCGAGCGACTGGAAGGCGATGCTGTTGGTGTGCCAGTCACCGATCTGGACGTCGGACAGCGGCGACTGTGCGACGGCCGCGTCGTCGCGCACGACCTGGCGCGCCTCGCTCGTGGCGGCGCCGCGGAAGAAGGCCTGCCGCCGCTTGGCGCCGAACGGCAGCCGGTCCGCCGGCTCGCGCATCAGCTCCCTGGCCAGTGAGCAGGGATGCAGTCAGTGCGATGTGGGGATGCTGTGCGCTGTGGCCGCTGGGAGGGGGAGCGCACAGCAGCGTGGGCCAGGAGGGCCGGTTGACCATGGGCCAGCCGGAGAAGGTGAAGTCAGGCATCGCGACACACCGCTCCTCCGCCTGCCGCTTGCACTGCGAGAAGATGGGCGCCTGCGGGGGCAGTGTGTTTTGAGGAGGACGGAGGCTGGCGTGCCAGGGCAGGCAAGGCGCCTCGAGGCTGTCGCTGCGTCCCAAGCGGCTGGGCGGCTCACGAGGGTGGGGCAGGCGCCCTCGCATTGGGGAGGCGGGCATGTGTCCGCTGTTGTGAGGATGATGTCGACATCTGGCAGCTCTGCTCCCTGGCTGAGCTCGACAATGTTGATCTGCCATCCAGCTCGCATTGGTCACTCGAGAGACTGGGTGGGTGGGGGCCAGGGAGACTCCAGGAAAGACTGGCCTTGGCCTGGCGCGGGAAATCAAACCAGCCGGCCACCTCACCCACAATGTACGCTTGGCCGCCGATGATCTGCAGCCGGAAGGATCGCTCAACGTTCGCGCAGCAGTAGGCGGCCTCCACCATCTCAGCGGTTATGCCGCTGGCGCGCCACGGCTGCAGCTCGGCAGCGATGTGTCCAAATAGCGCTGCGTTTTCCGCCGGGGTGAGGCCGCTCTCGCCCACCATGTCGGCTGCTGACTCGTCCATCGCCCTCAGCTGCCGGCCTACAACCGGCAAGAAGGGATGAGAAGGCGCCACTGGCGGCGGCCCAGAGGGCCTGGCTTCACGTATCTCGCAGGCTCTCACCCCGTCGCCACCCGCCCACGCTTTCTGCTGGCCGCCGCGCAGCTGCCAGCACGGCACATGCGCACAGCACCAGGACGGCCACGAGCACCGCCGCGCGCCGGCCGCGCGGGAATGCACGCCGGCTAACGTTCTCGCCGGCTTCCGCCCCGCCTAAGCTGCGCGGCCGGCCGCCGTGGCTACGCAGGAGGCCCATACAGGGCTCAATTGGCCGCGACAATGCCGCTTACGCGCGCCAACTTCTCTCAAATTTTGAGCCGAACAGCTTGTGGCTAACGGTGCTCCGAAGACCGTGACAGCTTGCGCGTTGGCGGCGGCCGCGGCTTGCCTTCGATCCGGTAGGCGCTTGTGAAGCCAATGATTCTTATCACTAGCTGTTGTCCTGCCTGTTAGTTGGAGCAGGACAGCTCGACCGCGTTGCAGGCTGCTGCCAACTTGCTCTCACCTGCTGACGCTACCGGATGAGCCATGAGAGCGCAAACAGAAGATCTCGAACGCCGCCGCTTCCAGCAGCTGCTCATGGGCAAGCACCATGCCGCCGTGAGCCGCCTGCCATGAAGAGCAAGCTGGAGAAGCCCTGGCAAGACTGAAGTATTCAAGACCTGCCGCCAGAGCCCCGCTGAGCAGCTCACACACTTCCGATTAACTGGAGCCAGTCCTCAAGAGTCCGCCTGAGCGACAGGCCGCAGAATGTCCCACTTCCAGTCCACTGCCGCAGCGGCAGGCTGCGCAGCCGCCGCCGGACTTGCTGCCTGGCCGGCAGATGCAGGTGCAGCAGGCACAGAGCGAACAAACGCAGCGGCGGCCGCCTGCAGGCTGACCAACGCAGACAGCGCGGCCTGCAGCCGGCGCGCATCCGCCTCGTGGCCCAGCAGCACCAGCAGCTCTGCCAGCTGTCCGGCCTCCGCCCGCTGCCGCGCGCTCGGCTCGAGCGACAGCAGGTGCGCCGCCAGGGCGGCCTCCTCCTCGGGGCTGCCCTGCCGGATGCGGGGGCCCTTGGACCGCCGCTTGGCCTTGCGCTGCGGCCAGCGCCCGCCGGCGGTCGACGGCGGCCGCGCGCTCGAGGAGGCCGCGGTCGAGGGCGCCGCCCGGCTGGCCTGCGTGTAGGCGCTCAGCCCGCTGACCATGCTGGAGCCGCCGTCCGACGCGGCGTCGTCCGCGTCCCGCGCCTCCGCCTCGTCTCCGTCCGCGGCCTCCAGCGCGCTGGCCAGCTCGGCTCGCCGCTCACGCACCGACCGCAGCCGCGCCTCGTACTTTTCCACGCGCGCCTTTGCCTCCCCGACCTCCTGCTGCGGGCGCCCGATCGCACGCCGCTTTCAAGGCCCCAAGCGGCGCGCCCACAGCTCCCGCGTGTGGCGACCAGACGGCAGTTCGAAGCCGGCTACCACGGAGATCCGGGCATGCATGAGCGGGTAGACGGGCGGCTGAAAGGATAGGGCGAGGGGCGGACGAGCAGCGTGGCGGCCGCCTCTGCTGCAGCCGGCGCGACCGTCGTCTCGACCAGGTCCTGCCGGTCGAAGAGCGCCGCCAGCCGCAGCGCCTCCCGCCACTCGCGCGCCTGGCACAGCAGCTGCACCGCGCTGTCGCCGTCGCTGAGGTGCTCCGCCGCCAGCCGTGCGGCCTCCGCCAGCCGCCCGGCGGCTGCCAGGCCCTCCATCAGGCCCTCGGCCAGGCCGCGCAGCTGCTCCGGCGACTGCCCCAGCCGGCCTGCCGAGCACCGCCGCCTCTCAGCCCCCTTTCGCTCGGCGCCCAGCCGCTCTGTGGCGAAGGCTTGCTCTCACCATTGCAGCTTGCACGTTCGAATCCCAGACAGAATCTATGCAGCACAACTGACTAGATAGCGGGCGACCTGCGACTGCGAGCGCCATCTGCCAGTGCCCTCCCGCCTGGTACTGCTCCAGCGCCTCCGGCAGGCTGCCGGCCGCCAGGAAAGCGACGGCCGCGTCCTCCTGCCGCTGCCGCCCGGCCAGCCAGGCGCCGTGCGCGGCCAGGGCCTGCCCGCGCCGCGGCGCAACCTCGGGGGCGTCGCCCAGCAGAGCCAGCAGCTCGCGCAGCTTGCCCTGCGCGCCGGGCGCTGCGAGTGTCAGCTGGGTTGGCGGCTGCGTGGGTCAGGCAGGAAGACCCGTGTCTGCAGAGAGGCATGGCCAGAGGAGTGGGTTGTGGTATCATGCCATACACAGCCGCAAGCTGCTTGCTGCCGGATCACTCGCTCGACTGCGCTCACAGTCAGTGACAGACCAGATGCATTGCGTGGCGTGCCAGGCGAGCCCAGAAAGGGCAGGCAGGGTGTCACCTCCTTGGTCGCGAGCGCCAGCGCGTCCGGAAAGTGCTGCTCGCCGGCCGCCAGCAGGTCTGCCAGCGCCGCCGAAGTGCGGCCGAGGTGGACGTGGACAGCGTGGCGCTGCAGCGGCCCCGGCGGCAGCGCGGCGAAACGCTGCAGCTCCAGCAGGTACTCGCCCGGGTCCCGCTGGCTGTGGGCCACCACCATGTACGCCAGCTCCAGCTCACACATGCCCAGCGCCGCCCTGCGGAGCCGCCGCGCGGGCATGTGATGAGCAAAGCATGAGTGATGATGATTCGCTGGCCCGCTGGCTTGCTCAGTCACTGCCAGCAGAGCGTCGATGCTGAGCTGCCACATGGGGGCGGAACCATGAAAGGGCCGGGCAGCGGGCGCCTGCGTGCTGCTCTCAGCAGGCAGTTGGTGCGGCGACGGGCCGTTGATGCTGTGAGGGAGGCTGGCTGTGGGGCTGCAATGGGGGGTTCAGGCAGGCGGGGAGCCAGGGACGACCTGTACAGCTGCTCCACATCAACAGTCAGCAACAAATGCTGCAGCGCCTCCTCTGCGGTCGGCAGCGCCCGGCTCTGCTGCCTGCGGTGCTGCCCCAGCGGCCCCTGGCCCATGACGAGCTCCCCGCCGTCGCCTGCAGCCGGCGCAGCTGCCCGCCAGGCGTGGCCCCGTTTCAGCCCGCATTGCAAGCTGCGCAGTCTGGCGAGGACACAGCCTGGTGCGACGTGAGCAAGGGCTGAGCTGGCATTGAGCTGCGAGGTATCGCAGGAGCATGACAGCGCGAGCTGCACTTTCTGGCAGCGAGCGGCTGAGCACCAGAGGGGCCGGAGCCGGCAGATTCCCGCGCCAGCTGCGCCTTCTTGGCTGCTTTGATCAGCAGCAGCGCCTGCTCGATCTCGCCGAGCACCGAGTGCGAAGCGACGATGGGCTTCAGGTAGGCTGCCTCGCCGGCGGCCCGCATGGCGGCCCGCAGCGCCTCGCAGATGGCCGCCACCTTGCCCTCCGCCGCCGGCGCAACCGCCGCCTGCAGGACGGCAGCCCAGGCCATATTGGCTCAATATGGGGCGGCGTGCTGAAGCTGGTGGGCAGGTCCGCGTTGCGCAGCTGGCCCGCGAGCCTGCCTTGCCGAGCTGCGCGATGCAGGCAGCCCGGTCAGCGTGTGTGGCCGCAGCCCAAACCTGCCACAGCATGTCTTGCCAGCAGTGGCTGGCTGAGGTGCCACGCATTTCCAGGGAATCCGGAGATGCCAGGCGGCGCGGCGACGCAAGGGCAGAGGCAGCATGAGAGGGTGTCTTGGCTCCTGCGCTTCATAGACGGCATCCCTCTCCAATCTCAACCCCTGCATGTCTGACATGCAGAAGGGCAAGCAGGAGCCCCTTGGTGCCACGCTCACCTGCTGCCCTTCTGGTCGGCTCGCGGGCGGCGGCAGCCCTGCATACAGTCCGCCGGGCGCGGTGGTGCTGCCCGGCCGCAGCTCCGCCAGCAGGTCGCAGATGTCCTGGTCGTCCGGGACCGCTGCCAGGAAGGCGGGGGCGGCTGCCAGGAAGCCGGGCCAGCCGTGGTCCACCAGCAGGTTCAGGTCGACTCGGTGCGTGGTGGCCAGCTCCCACGCCTCGCCCCAGTCGCCCGCCTGAGCGGCGGCAGCAGGCAGTGTTCACGTAAGCAGCCGCAGCTGGCGCAGGCGACCTGTGTGGGGCGGCTGCTGGCATGCCAGGACGGGAGGCCAGCAAGCAGTGGAGCTTGCTGGCCCGAGGCTTCAGAAGTCGGTTCGCAGGTGCTGGCTGTGTGCTGCCACACGTGCCTGACAGCCCACTTTGCGCGCATGTCGCTGTGCGTGCACAGCGCCAGGCGCTCCAGCTGCTGGGCAGGCAGAGCTGGGTGAGGCCGGGCAGTGGGAGGCTGTACCTCGACGGCGGCGGCCACCGCTGGCAGCACAAGCGAGCGCGGGTGCACGCCCTCCAGGTTGCCGCGCGGCAGCTGCAGCACGGCCGTCACGCCGTCGGGCGGCGCCGTGACGAGCGCCGCACCCGCCTCCACTGCGCGCGCCTGCAGCAGCGAGCCGGCCGGTGCCGCGACGCCGTGCCCACGCATGGCCGCGTGCATCGCGGCGTAGTGGTTGCCGATGCTACCGCCCTCGTTGAGGCCGCGCAGCCGCGCGGCGGGCCTGCAGGCCGCCCACAAGGCGGCTGGCTGCCCCTCACATTCATCCCACCCAGGCCAGGCAGTGCAGCGGTGCTCGGAAAGCAGACGTTGTTGCTCTCACGGATCGAGCGCTGCGGCACCCGCGGCGCCTCGCAGTCGCCTCGATCGGAACTCGATCCAATTAAACTCCTGGCTGGCAGCACTTGTGCGGGTATGACCGGCCGACTCGGGCGAGGGGTGGCGGCGCACTGCTGCGGCTCGGGCGCGGACGGCTGCTGCCCATCGGTGCCGCTCAGCAGCAGGCCCGCCAGCGGCCGCGTGTGCAGGAAGCTGTCCTTTGTGGTGAACAGGAGACAGTCGGGGCTGCCCTCGCGGACAGCTACGGAGGTCACGCCGCCGGCGAGCCGCTGCCGCCCCCAGAAGACCTCCCCGTCGGGCGACAGGCCCACCGCCGGAGGGCCGCCGCCTGCAGCAGGCGGGCGCCAGGCGCTGCCGACACTCGGCCGAGGCGGGCAGCACCAGACAGAGCGCTGCTGCCTCGCGCACCAGGCTTGCCCGCACCGCCTGATTTGGACTGAAGGCAATCCAGCACACTACTGCTGCGTTCGATGGCACCAGCAGCAGAGGCTGCGGGGGAGCGCTTGGCCGCTGAGACCATTTGGGCCCAGATCTAAGATGGACTGCCTGCCTTGGAGGGAGGTGGCCGGCACGGGCCGCATGCAGGCGCACGGCTTCGGAAAGCCCTCCGCCTCCTCCAAGCCGCCGTCCGCGGTCCAAAGCAGCAGCCGGCCCGAAGCCAGCTGCACCAAGGCCGCGTCGGCTCGTCCGGGCGCGCTCGCGAGGCTCAGCACCGGCTCAGGCGCAGCCTCCGGCTCTGCAGCGGCCCAGGGTGTCAGCAGGCGGCGGGCAGTGCTGCTGTCGAGGCTGCCCTCTACCGGCGCGTCTGCTGGAGTCAGACACACAAAAGACAGAAAGTTTCGTCACCAACAACGCGCAACCGTCGATGAAGGTCTTAGAACTCTTGTCATTTGGAATTTGAAGGGCTCGGGAGGCGCGGCGGGGCCTTACCCGAGCAGACGCCTGCCACCTCCTGGCCACTGATCGAGGGGCCGGCCTCTGTCAGTCGGATGTGCACAAGCGCATCCTTGCCGATGCCGCCGCTACTCTGCGCCCGGGCGCCGGCGGCCAGCAGGGAGCGCGGCCCTGTCCAGGCCAGGCACCTGCGCGGGCGGCGGTGCTGCTCTCACATGCAGCAATGCAGGCTCCCGGTGGGACACTGCCAAGGCGGGCCGCTCATTTGGTGCTGGCACACACCATTCAGAAGCACTGATGATAGCACTATCAGGGCTTCTCAATCAAGCAAACTTGGGCAACGTCGGGCAGGGGTGGGGCACCGGAAGGGAAAAGGGGGAAGGCTTGGAGGGGAAAGGAGGCAAGCAGCGGCTGGGTGCGCGCCTGATGTGCGCGAGCGCGGTCAGGCCGGGCCCCTCGAGCCGCACGGGCGTGACCGGCAGAGTCTCGCCGTCCCCGGCCGCGTCCTCCAGCGCTTCCTCCCACAGATCCTCCTCGGCGGCCGCTGCCAGCACCAGGCTGCCGTCTGACAGCGCAGCCCCCAACGCCTGCAGCCAGCGCAGTCAAACCATCAGCGCCCCACACTTGGAAGCAACGCTTCCGCTCATGGGAGCAGTGGGCGGCTAGACTCACTCGCCTGCTGCCATAGAGGAGGCGAGCCTCAAGTGTTCACAGCAATTCAGTCGCGCTGTCCGCAGGGCGAGCATCTCAAGCACCGCCACAGCCGGGCAGCAGGAAGTGGCAACTTGATTGTAGCTGCCAAGGACCACAGGACAGCAGCATGGCCCAGTCTTGCCGCTTGGCTCCACAAGAACGTGTCGCAAAGATTTCATCGACTGAGATGGCAGGTCCTTGCGGGGGACCGCACCTCGGCCTCGCAGCCGTCCAGCCAGGCGACGCTCTGCACCGGCGCCGGGCAGGCGGCCGTCACGGCGGCCAGCGGCGGCGGCACGAGGCACTGCCGCAGCGGCGTCAGCCTCAGGCGGCAGCCATCGATCACTGCAGCTGTGCCCAGCCTGCTTGTGCAGACGCCCGTGCCCAGCCCGACCTGCGCAGCGCGGCCGGGCCTGTGAGCAGGCGAGGTGAGGCGGCAGGCGGCTGGGAGGCGCCTAGCTCTGCAGCGCGGGTGCACAAGTGCACTCCTGCTGCAGGAGGGCTGCAGCTGAGGAGCAGCAGGAGCACTGGTGCGGGCAGGCTTGCGACTCTCGTGGGCAGCCCAACCGCAGCTTGTGTCAGGGAGCAAAGTGGCAGCTCCCACTGCCCACCACTTGATCGATCTTATCCCATATCCCTGTCTACCATGCATACTCAAGCAAGCAAGCAAGCGAGCGAGCTAGCGAGCTGCGCACCCGCCTCAGCAGGCCGTCTGAGGCGCAGACCGCCAGGCTGGTCGGCCCCTCCTCGTTCCACTGCAGACTCAAGCCGGTGGCGCCAGGGAAGCGCAGCTCCTGCTTGAGGTACCAGTGCCAGTTGGAGCGCAGCCAAAGCTGGGCAGCCTGGCACCCGGGCAGCGACAGGTGCGCGGCCAGCAGCTGCGAGTCATGGCTCCAGGCCAGCTGGCGCACCTCGCCTGCAGCCGCAGGCGTCATGCCTCTGCCGCCGGCTCAAGAGCAGCATCGGACAGAGGGCGTGCTTGTTGCGTCGCATGCCCGGGGCAGCTGCAGCAGGGCGGCAGGGACCAGCGCCGGCTGCTGCCTGTACCAACAGCCCAGGTCTGCGCTGCAGCAGACTGCCAGTGCCGCAATAGCATGAGGAAAACGCACCCTGTTGACTGCACAGGAAGCTGCCGTGGCTGAGCCCGTTCCTCTCGAACAGCACCACGTGCTGCTCGCCGTCGCGCGTCTGGGCTGCGTAGATGTGCCGCCCGTTTGGCTGCCACGCCAGCGGCCCGCTCAGGCCGGGCACCGCCTCCCCGATGGCGTGCACGCAGCAGCCGTCGCGCTCCCACACGCGCAGCACCCCGCCGGCGCCTACGCAGCAGCCGCAGGCGTCTGCTCAGCCTCATGCTGCTTGCTCGGAGGGCAACAGGGCTTCAAAGGCCCCTGGCGGCTCTCGCACGCAGCAGCAAAAGAGCACAATCCTGCTGAGCAGACAACGGCGGAGTGCCCCACTGGAATCGCAGCCTGGGCTGGGGGCGCGCCTGCGGCGGTGCTGCTGAGCGTCGCGAGGAATTTGCCGTCGCCCCGCCAGGACAGCGTGGCGGCCACGGGCGGCCCCGCCTCCTCGGGCGGCAGCGGCCGCGAGGGCACGACCGGGTCGGGCCGCGAGTGCAGCTGCTGCTCCGCCAGCACCTCAAAGTCCTGCAATGACCCGGCTGAGCTTGCTGTAGCCCTTGTTTGCTCTGACCTTTGTTGACCGTGTTGCTTGGCCTTCGCTATATTGCCTGCAGGCTGTTTGTGGCATGCAGCATTGCACAGGCGTGACTGGCCTCCAGGCAAGCATGTTTGTCAAGCTAGGAGAGCTCCAACAAGGCAGACCTTAGTGAACAGCAGCAGCACGCCGCCACCGCTGACCAGGGCCAGCACCTCGCCGTCGGGGCTCCAGGCAGCTGCCAGCACGCCGCCGTCAATGACGCCCACCTGCAGGCAGGAGCCCAGACGTGTGAGGCTCGGAACCTGGGCGTCCATGCAGATGATGCAGTCACGTTTGGCAGCAGCACACATGTTACAGAAAGCACCAAGAAGACGCTGGCCAGGCGCAGTCGAGTCAATCACCTCTTCCACCCGGCGAGTGCCGACATCGAGCAGCAGCAGGTGGCCGCCGGCGGTGGTCAGGCTCAGCGCGTCCAGCTCCAGTGAGAACGCAAAGCTGGTCACTCGCGACTGTTCCAACTCCGGTATCTGTGCCGCCAGGTCCACCTGTGCACAGAGGCTCTCTCGATTTAGACGCATGACGCACATGCACAAGGAGGCATGTGCCTTGCAGCCGACGACCGACTCTTTCCCATTTGTCGTGACAAGGAGCACGCCTGCCAGCTGCTCTCGCCATCGCAGCAGACGGTACAAGGACTGCGCAGGAAGAAGGCGTCGCCCGTCTCAGAGTTTGCGCAGAAGCATGCGATGTCCGGCTCGCCAGCGCTCTTCAGCCGCGTGATATCGTCCGATAGCAGCACCAAGTTGTCCATCGCTATGGCTCACAAGCTAAGCGAGCTGAAAGCGTGACGGACAGCCGAGTGAGACCGACAGAAGTGTGACGGCTGTCATCTCAACGGCCTGAACCACGCCCCGCTGTGGCGAGGCACCATGCAAGATGCTGCAGGCCACAGGGAGCAATTGAATGCCTGATTTTCTCTCAAGCAGATTGTGCACCGCACTCGTAGATGTGACAATGCGTAGATGTGACAATGACTGCATGCGAGCATGCGAGCCTGCATTGCTCTCCGGCGCCTCTCTTGCTCCCCTCACAGAATGTCAGAAACAGTGCGCAGACAGCAAAGAAGTAGCACACGGGCAGCAACGATCGCTAAGAGTCCTTTGGCTTGCCGAACGGCCACCTTCGAGAGGCAGCCTTGGGACCCGTTCCCTTGGGACGCTTGGGAATCAGGTCCCGCTCGTCTGTCAGGCCCCTACAGCGCAATCACGACAAGGTTAACCTCTCTGCGGCATCTGAGCGTCTGACAAACGAATGACGCACATCCACTTTCGAGAAGGACGGGAAAAGGGCGCACACAAAGAAGCGGAAGTATGCCCAGACGAGGATATATATCGCGACCAGGCCGCCAGTCACGTAGCCTGCCATGAGCTTGTAATACCAGTTGACCCACGGTTTGTTCTGCGGCAGCCAGTGTTGCCTGTCAGCTGCTGGCGAGCAGAGCGCCTGCTAAGCCGGCAGCATGGCAGCAGCGAGGAGCGGAGATCCCAGCACACCTGTGTCAGGCCGGCCAGCACCGACTCGCGCCACTCCGGGTGGCAGCTGTGCGCGCGACAGATGTGACCGTACACCACATCTGCGGCCGCAGGCCGTGAGCAGTCAGCGGAAGGCACAGCGCTGGGAGGGGCAGCACAGACAGAGCGGCTTTGGAGGGAGGCGCACCCCATATCAAGCGCGAGAAGTGCTTGTCCTCGCTCGGAAAGCAGTTCTCCGCAATCTTCTGCGCGCCCCGCAGCCGGCACCGCTGTCAGCAGCCCAGCGCTCTGAGGGAAGGCAGCATGCCAGCACAGCAGGGTCAGGATGCCTTCACATGACCCAGCCATCAGCTCATCATATCATGCAGCTGGCGCTGTGAAGGCAAAGACCTTGCACTTGGCCCGCAGGTCTGCCGTCTCTGCGGCATTGCAGACGTCGTCGTGCGGCAGCGGCTTGAGCGCCTGCCGCTCCGCCTCGGTCTCTGGGACTGCCAGCCGGTCGCACAGCAGCGGCTCGCACAGGTCCGCCAGGCACACGTCCTTTCCCAGGCCCTGGGCAGCCCAGCCACGAGCGGCTGCTCAGGCCTGCCTGGAGATGCATGACAGGGGCGAAACAGGCTGGGCTCCTCACCTCTACTTCATGCTCAGCTCCCCTGCAGGGAACAACGGCAGCGGTTCTCGCCACCCAAGCTTGATTCGGGCAATTGCACACAGTTGTGTGAGAAAGTGTGGGCGCACATGTCGCGGTCTGGGTGGAGTGGGCAGGCCTTGTCCAGCTCTTGGCCCGACCATTTTACGTGCGGCATGATGTACTGCAGCAGCCGAGAGAGCCCGTCAGTAGTGCTGCAGGATCGCAGCACTGCTTGTCGGGAGTGCCAAACGGGATGCTGCAGACCTTGTTGATCACTGATCTCGTGAGCGCGCTTCTTGGCCCGTCACAGCCGGACCGCGCATCTGCTGCAAACAGTGGTGCCGTGCAGGCCAGGCCGCACAGCAGCGCCAGCAGCGCGCGGAAGTTGTGATGATGCATTACAATCTGAAGTCGCGTTCGCCTGGCTCGACGGCTTCGAGATGTTATTCACCCAGTCGCTGCAGTAGTACTGCAAGCAAGCTTGACGAGCCGCGCTTTGAGCGTTGAGCGCAATCCGAGTGCGAAACGGGTCGCCACAAACCGCCATCCTGCAAACCATCCTGCAAACCCGCGAGTCGCAACGCTACGAGCCCCCAGAACGCACGACATTCAACTCGCGCCACTCCTACATTATCACTTCTCGTGTCGCATCAACGGCAGCGCGGCGCTGCGACTATCGATCGATTCTCGTTTCGGACTTGCATTCATCGCGAGCAATCGTCGCTGTATTTAGCTGAAGAGGTTGCCAAGGCAACAAGAGCAGAGGCCACTGGCGGCAGCATGAGCCGCGGCGCCCCAAAGGTCGAGATCCAGACCACGATCGGAAGTTTCGTTGTGGAACTGTATGTAGACCACGCGCCGCGCACCTGTAAGAACTTTATAGAGCTAAGCAAACGTGGCTACTACGATGGGACGCCATTCCACCGCGTCATCCGGGTTTGGCAGCCAACCATCCCCTTGCTTTTACTGGGCCAGATGTTCAGTACTGCATCTGTTAATAACTTGCCGCTTGCTGCAGGACTTTATGATCCAGGGAGGCGACCCGACCGGCACAGGCAGGGGTGGCGAGTCGGTATACGGCAAGAAGTTTGAGGCACGCCTCCACTACGGCTGGCTGTCGGCAGCCCCGCCAGGAATGCGCTGGCTGAGCGCCCGCTGGGATGCCGCAGGACGAGCTGCACAAGGATCTGCACCACACAGGCGCGGGCATCCTGTCGATGGCCAACTCTGGCCCGAACACGAACGGCAGCCAGTTCTTCATCACGCT
>BHFV01000102.1:0-50381 GCA_003568905.1 Trebouxiophyceae sp. KSI-1 | reverse complement strand
CCCCCCCCCCCCCCCGGGCGCGGGGCGGGGCAGCAGCAATGTTGGAACAGAGCTCGCCTCTGTCCTTGTCGACAGAACTAGTCAAGCAAGCTCTTCAGGGAGGAGCTCTTCAAGATCCTTTTATTCTGGTTTTTATTTGGTTTTTGTTTTGGGGAAAACAGTGCATTCGTATAGGCAAGATGCCGGGCTGTTGGGCCGGCAGCAGGGGCTCACCTTGCGGCCGAACATGGCCAGCACCACCAGCGGCTCCAGGAAGTACCCGATGCCTCTGCTCTTGCCGCAATCATGGCTGAGGTCACCGCCAACGATGAAGCCCGGCTTGTAGCGCAGACTTGTACCTGCGGCGGCCCCCGCTGTCAGTTGGCAGCCGTCTGGGCACGATAGAACGCTTGCAAAAGCGTCCTGGTTCCCTGTTCAGCGAAAACGGCGGTGGCAGCCGCCCATGCAGGCCCAGAGAAGCCTGACGGCTGCAGACATCCTTGGCCTGGCCGTGGCTCTGGCCGGTGCGGCGGCCCCAGGAGGGAGGGCACACCCGTCTCATTGATCTCCACCACGCAGCCCTGGCTGAGCTTCTCCAGCAGCCGCAGGAGGGACGCCTCAAAGTCGCGCAGGCCGGGGCTCTGGTCGCGCGCGCGGATGTCGTCGATACGGACCGCGCGTCCGGTCAAGGTGGACAGCACGAGCCGCTGCCGGAAGTGCTGGCTGCCCTTCAGCCGCAGCATCGCGCCGGCGGACACACCTAGTACCGACACATCCAGCGCCCGGCAGCTCTCCGAGCAGCGAGCCTGCCGGTCTTTGACAGCAGAAGCGCTCGTATGCAAGTCTTGCCCAGCTGCTGCTGCCCACAGCGCGCCCCAGTGCTGTCGTAGATGCTAAAAGCCGCCTAAGCAGTGTTCGGCGCCGCGGCAAGAACCAGCGAGGGGCGCGAAGGCTGCAATAAGGAAAGCTGGCTGCGACCCTGAAAGCGGTCGCGACAGGTGATCGCAACTCTACCTGCAACAGTCGCGAATTTTTGAAAGACCAGGTCAGGCCCATGCAGCTGATGGCGTCAGGAAAATAAATGGCTGCAGGCGCGGAATGCTCTTGACAGGACCGCTCATCACTTTCGGTGGCAAAGCCCAACAAATCACAAGGAACGTGTTTGCCAGCAGCCAAGCTCCACCGCACCACACGCCCGCCGCAGCGCACTTCAGTACACAGCTAATCTACAGCGGTTCAACACGGCAGACGCGCAGCCCCAGCCATGTTGCTGGCTGAATGGCTTGCCAGGCAGACAGAGTCCCGCCGAGCCGCTGGCCATCTGCCGGCCCTTCAGGAGTTGAGGGCGACCTCCAGCGCCTCCTGCAGCTCCCCGCTCTGGTACATGTCGATCATGATGTCGCAGCCGCCGACGAACTCGCCACCGATGTACAGCTGCAGGCCGCATGCAAGCAGCCATTCAGCGAGTGCCGGATCTCAACTGCTCAGCTGAGCTGGCGCAGTCAAGCGCTTGTGAGGACGGTCACCTCAGGACATGCTATCCAGGCAGCACAGCCCAGCAAGCTCGCCGCTGGCAAGGGACGTTGCATCTTTTCAGAGGGGGAGTGTTGTGGGCCAGCTACCTGCGGGAAGGTTGGCCACTGGCTGAACTCCTTCATGCCTGACCGCAGGCTCTCGTCCTCCAGGATGTTGACGCCCTCGAAGGGCGCATTCACGCTCTGCAGAATCTGCACGTGCGATCCCAGGTCCCGAATGTTATGTCCAGCGCCAGATACAAGTGAGATGAGGGGATGTTTGTAGAGAACTTGCGCATACCTGGACGCAGGTGTTGGAAAAGCCGCACTGCGGGAACTGCTTCGTGCCCTTCATGAAGAGAACGACTTTGTTCGCCGCCAGGTACTCCTCGATCGCCTGCCGCAGCTCAGGCGCCATGCCCGCAGAGCCTTGGCTCACACCTGCAGCCGCAGCAGGTGCTCGACTCGCCAGAAGCGAGCCCGAGAGCTCGAGATTGTTGCCGAGAAGAACGCCCTCTGCTCACCTGGCGCCGCGCGAGCTTGCGTCGAGCGCCTGGCTATCTGCGTCTGTGACGTCACTCGCCTGGCGAAGCTGCTAAAGGGAGCAGGGGCGGCGATAGGCGGCATAGCCGCATGGTTGCCGACAACCGGGCGGCTGCACGGCGCCGCCGCCGCAACGCGGCTCTGAGGAAAGGTGTTCATGGCTGCGGCGACCATTCCTGATGTTCGACAGTGGTGATCGTGGGTGGATTTTGGATTTTGTGCTCCGCTCCTAGGTCAGTTCAACATTTCTTTCTTCCGTTCCAAGCTCAGAGCAGCGGTGATCTCGTCTCCAGAAAGTATGCCGACGACTCGCATGATGAGGATAGACATGCTACTCCCGCCCGGGGCTCGTGCAACTCGTGTTGCCTCTGGGTGCGCCATCTGTTGTGATCAAACGTTTCGTTCTTGTCGTCTGGTGACGCGTTTTACCTGCATTGCGTCGCCACGTCGCTTGCAAGAAGCTCTGATGGTGTCGAGACTCAATCCTGCTCACAGTTTTGTCTGATTCTTGCCGGGCATGCTGCAGCGCGACGAGGCAGCGTCGGAGCCTGCACACTGCCGCAGCAGCACCGTCCGCGCGAGCAGCGTCCGTGGCACAGAAGCCCTCCTCCAAGGCGCGTTCGCAGCGCTTCATTCCCTTGCAGACTCGGCCGAGCTGACACGTCAGGCGGCGAACAAGTCGCTGATGGTCCTTGCAGGCGGAGGCGTTCGACGTGGCGTGCCCGATCTGTCTCGAGACGGAGCTGACCGTCAACACCTTTGCGGACCGCGCGTGCGCCCTTCCCATCCAGCTGCTGAAAGGCCAAATACTCGAGCCAATCGCGCACTGCCCGAGCTCAACTTTGCTGGGTACCAGCTGCCAGTCTGACCAAGCGACTCTCGTCCCCCTTGCCGCCAGGCTGCAGGAGCCTCTGTACTGCAGCCGCTGCGAGCGCGGCTTCCAGTCCAGCGGCCCTTACAGTGATCTCACCCTGGAGCCTGCGGCCAACTCAGATGGCAAGACGCAGTACACCTTTGGCGGCGTCCAAATCTTCAGGTGACCCTCTAGGGTTTCCGGCATGGCCTAGGCCATTGGCCCGGCCATTCCCCATTTCTTGCCGCAGGCAGCCCGACCTCCCTTGCAGCTGACATCGTTGCTGGGATTAAGGGTTTAGGGTTTCTAAATTGCATGCAAAGCTGCTCGGGCAGCAGCAGCGCAGCACAGCCACTGCAGCTGAGCAGCTGCGCTGCTGCTGCCCAAGCTCCAAGCAGACAGCCGATGGAGCAAGCGGGAGGCGTTCCCTCGCATGTAACTCCCGTAACTCCCGCACCTGGTAACTGCCGCAGGTCCCCGATCGTCTCCTGGGTCTACGAGCGCGGCTGGCGGCAGAGTTTCGCCAACTTTGGCTTTCCGGTGGGCCTCCCGCACCTGCCTTCTGGAGATTCGAAAACTCTTAGCGCTCAAACCCTCCAGGGTATGCGACACGACTCTCGCCTGCCAGTCAGCACAACTTGCGAAGAATTGAGAAAAAGTATGAATTGAGAAAAAAATTATCGTGCAGCGTATGCAACCCAGCCACAGCTTGCGTCCGCTGCCAGGCATAAGGCTGGTGGGAACAGCACCTGAACTGCCAGAAACCCTAAACCCAAAAACCTTCAAACCCGTCCGCCGGTGCCTCGCAGAGGCGGCGATGAACCCTAAACCGCACAAACTGCAGGAATCGCGCAACTGCACGTTTGCTTCGGATCCGAAAACTCTGAAAATTGACATGGCGCATGTATTAAAATTGATATTACTAAAAATTTAAATTGATATCAGTAAAAACTCTCAATTGATATCAGTAATCGCGCGGCCGAGATGACTAAACGCTCGCTCACTCGCATTCACCCGCAGGGCGTGGAGGCCGAAACGCAGATCGCGCTCGATTACCTGCGCCCCGCGTGGGGCGGCCCGGTCCTGGACCTCTCCTGCGGCTCGGGCCTCTTCAGCCGCAGCTTCCTCAAGAGCGGCCGCTTCAGCCGCGTGCTGGCGGCCGATTTCAGCGAAAACATGCTGAGGCAGACGGCGGCGTTCATAGAGCAGGACGCCAGCATCGACCCAAGGCGCGCCTTTCGAAACCTGAAGAGGGGGGCAGGGCCCGCCAGGCAAGCGCCGTGCTCAATGGCATGGCGGCGCACCTTGGGATGGCGGCGCTCCCTGATGTCTCAGTGGAGAGGCGGACGCCGAGGCAGGTGGCAGCAGCCCCGCGTGGCAACAGGGTTGCCACAGCGCGCCATCCCCAGACGTTGCCCGCGCAGGCTTAATGGAGGTGCCGTGGGGCAGGCCACTGCCCGAGCGCTGGGCTGAACCCTAGAGTTCTAAAACACGAAAACGGTTTAGGGTCTGGGATCAGGTTCCTGGGCCCGCGTGGGAAACAGCCGGGGGTCACACGATGAATTATTCGACAGTTCCAAACGTATAAGTTTTGAAGTATTGCCGGGAGGGGGCGGGGCGGGAATGGGAAGCTTTCGGTGAGCAGGACACGAGCAACACCCCAGGCGCGCCGCAGTATAGGGTTTAGGGTTTAGGATCAAGGATCAGGGTCTGGGGCCCGCATGGGAACCAGCTGGAGGACGGACGGCGAATTCGGTATATTTGAACGAACAGTTTTTTCCATTTTTTCGGGACGGGGAGAGATGGGATGGGACGCTTTTGCTGAGCAGGACGCGGGAGCGTCGAGCCCTATTTAGGGTTTGTTCGGTCCCAGAGGCCGATCACAGTTTCAGGGTCTTTGGAGGGTTCTCGAGCTCTGCTGTGGAGCAGCCTGTGAGACGGATCGTGGCAAAACTCGTTCCGAAATTCGAACGAACGGGTGCAATTTTGGATTTAACTAGAATTAGGTCCACCTGGAATGGAGCCGGCGGCGTCCTCACAGTTCCCCAGCACCCGGCAGCTGGCTTTCGACAAGTTTTTCCTTTCAAGACCCCCTGTAACAGCCGGTGGCTTGTCATTCCGGAAGGTCTCTGTGTTATTGAGGAATTACCGGCACCCACACACCAATTATTCTGTTTTCCCCAGAGCTCCGGTGTATTGCCACTTCATAGAGCGCAGCCGGGCTGCTACACCCCTGCAGGCGATGTCGCAGAGTGAAATTCAAAATTGAATTTAAATCAAGCAAATGAAATAAATTTCAATTAATGAATTCGAAAATGAATTTAAATTTTCAAATGCTGTTGCAGGCAGTATGCTCTGGTGCGGCTCGACGCCGGCCGCCTGCCCTTCAAGAGCGGCTCCCTGGCGGCGGTGCATGCCGGCGCGGCGCTGCACTGCTGGCCCAACCCTGCCCTCGCGGTATAGAATCCCCTCACGACATAGAATCCCCTCCCTCCTCCCCTCCAGTGGTGTCTGCAAACACAAGGTGACTTGTGGTCCCTTTGTTCCAAAAAATCTCCTCTTTTCGTCCAGCGTTTTCTTCTTTCTCCCAGTTGGCAGTGAAGCGATGCTCGAGAAGATCTCGTGCGCGTGACGGACGCGTGTGTAACCGAACCGTAACCGTCGCACGTAACTGCAGGTGGCGGAGATCAGCAGGGTTTTGAAGCCTGGCGGCGTCTTTGTCGCTTCCACCATTCTCGACACCAGCAGCGGACTCGGCAGTCTGATCGGTGACGAGACCATCCGGCCTCTGAAACAGGCGCGCTTTTGCGCCCCGGATTTAGGTTTAGGAATAGGTTTCCGAGTCTGGGAGGGTGGCCAGCATCGCCTCCGCAGCGCAGCACAGCTTCCTGGCAGATGCTGCCTGCCACTACGCCTGCCTCGAGGATCCCCTTTCCTCTTTAGGGTTTAGGTTCAGCGTGAAGGGGTCCTCGACTGTCCCGCACGAACCTGCGATTTTGACGGCCAACTCCATAATCCTAAACCCTAAACCCTCAATCATAACCCAAGCCAACTCCGATACTGAAACTCCCCCAGCTTCGCATGCACCGCCTCTTCAGGGATGAGTACAGGGCGTGAGGCTCGTACATGTCTCTGCGGTAAACCCTACAACCCTAACCTGCTGGTAGCGATTGGTTTCTGATCGACGCTGAAGGGTTTCTCGCCTGAGCCGCTCAGCGGGAGCGATAGGGGTGAGGCGTAGGGTTTTGGGTTTCAACGCATTCCTGCGTAACCCCCTCCTCCCTTGGAGCTGCAAATCCCTGCCGTTGACTCACCTAGGGTTTCCGTTGCCTGCAGCTGGGCATCTTTGACCCCATCGACCGCCCCGGAGGGCCCTACCGCATGTGGGCCGAGGAGGAATTACAGGAGATCTGCACCCGCATGGGTCTGACAGGCTGGCGTCGCGAGCGGCGGCTCCGATTCATCCTCTTCGCAGTCACCAAGCCGGAGCGGCGGCAGCGTTAGTAGCAGTTAGGGTTTAGGGTTTTGTAAATCCTAATTAACAGCATATCAGCCCTCGACTTTCGCATGTTTCTCGTTGGCCGAAACGGCAATCGGATGCCCGAAACGGCGGCGGCGGCTGCTGCAGAGCCGACCGGTGACAGCAGCGCTGCTGTGCTCTGGGTATGCTGGGCAGCTCGGCTGCAATAGGATCATCCTACTAATCGCAATCAATTGTCAGCAGCGCGGCGGCAGCGGTGGCAGCAGTGCTGATTGATAGTGTGTCATTGATGTGCTTATGTGCTGGCTGCTGCATAGTATTTTGATGCCAAGCGCATATACGCAGTCCCCTCATTCATGCCGCTCTCTAGTGCCACTGGCACTGCCAGGCTGCCACTACATGCAGCTCGGCAGCAAGGCGATTGACAATCTGCAAAAAATGAGAAAACCATCCTTCTGCCATAGTAGCCGTCGTTTGCCATCCAGCGCAGCCAGGCCGCCACATGCGCACAGCAGGCGCTCGAAACCCAGTCATCAGGCTGGCGCTAAATCTTGAAACCTAATCCCTAAAGTTCGGGTTCGAAGTGGAGCACAGCAGCCGCTTGGTCACTCGTCAGGCAGCCCACCATTCTGGCTGCCCCCGAGCTTTTCTCGTGAAGACGTTAGGGTTTGGGTTGAGGGTTTGAGGCAGGAGAATCGCGCGGGTGCCTTGCCCTTATCGTTTCCCCTCCCGCCTGTCTGTCAAGGCGTCTTGAAGGGTCCTTCAAAATCTCTTGAAAGTTGAAAGAGTGCGACTTCACTCGAAGCAGGTCTGGGCCTCCTGCGTGGCACAGGCTGCCGTTCGGATGCTCTTTGGGGTTTAGGTCCGAGCGATCAGGCAGCCTACAAGTCTTCTTCAGCAACTGTCAAGAAACAAGCCAAGCAGGCCAACTGCAGAGCGTGTTGCGATGCCAAGCAAAGTGAGTCAGCGTGCGCGCGGAAAGAAGGGCCTGACGTTACGACCCTAGCGAACCCTAGCAGGGCCCTCACAGTCGCCAACTCGCGACCTCGTCCGCCTCCTCCTCGCACACGAACGGCCGGTCGATGTTGCGGATGACCAGTTCCCCGTTGAAAGGGTCTTCAGACCCTATTTCCGCGCGTAACTGCCGCTGTAACTCCCGCGCGCGCTCCGGCAGGCGGGCCTCGTCGTCGGCGCTGACCGAGTCTGGCAGCCGGACCTGCAGGGTCGGGCTAGGGTTTGGGGTTCGGCGTGGATGTTGTAGGGCACGCAAGCGCGGGCATGTGGCAACGTCAAAACCCTTAACCCACTAATCACGACGCCTTCTATTCACCTCTGCCAATGCATCCCAACCATAAAGTACCAACAGATCCCTTTCGAGGGCACGCGGCCTCATCAACCCGACGCAGACAGCCTAGTCGGTAGCTCATTCATTTATTCGGTTTTGGAATATCCGTTTTTGCGCAAGGTCTCATTAATTAGGGTCGAAGTAGGGTTTAGGGTCACCTTTGCCAGCTGCTCGACCAGCTTTCCGATTCGAGCCGCCTGCTGCGGCGGCGCCAGGCTGGCGACCTCCGCAGCCAAGCAGCCGGCGTGAAAGGCGTTGCCGGTGGGAAACAGCAGGCAGCGCGGCAGCGCGCCGCCGGCCGCCGGGGTAGGGTTTAGGGTTTCGGCTCCCCGTAACGCGACGCGCGACGCGACGGACACGGGGGGCGCCTCCCCCACCGGCCGGCCGCAGGCCGCGCAGGGTTCCGCTAGGTCGAGCGTCGCGGCGCGGGCCTCCAGGCGGGTGACGTCGCGCCTGTAACGTCACGCGCGGCAAACCCTATTAGGGCGTCGGAGGCGGGAGGCGTCCTTGGGGCGCGACGGGCACACACGAGAAACGCACTGCCGGGTTGGTTCCAGGCTGGCACCTCTCAGTTTGGCCATTAGGTTAGAGGGTTTTGGACTAGGGCTTTAGGGCTCGGAAAGGGCCCAATGTGTGCGGCTGCGGGGAAGCACGCCACCAGAAATGCTCCATGGAACGACGTTGCCCAATGGCAAAACTGGCAGAATAGAAATGAATTTGCGACGGCGGCAATGACACATCTCACGCTTCCCCATCCATCTCCGAGCCCTAGCAAAACCCTGACAGCACGTGCCAGGGCCGCAGCCGCACCGCAGTGCATCGGCGATCCGCGTCGCGTCGTCCATTTCGGTTACTAAACCCTCGATCTGGGCGTTATACTCCGCCAGGCTGTCGCAGATCGCGTCCTTGAAGGCGTCGATGCGGACGAAATCCGGGAAAAGCGGCAAAACGTCCTCTATCCGGACCAAACCGCCCGCCTCCTTCATCAGCTCGTTGACGCGCCCTATGCTCTCGCCCTGCAGGGTGCGGGCAAGGGTTGAGTGGGGTCCTGAAGGTTTTAATCAGCCCCTGAAGCGTTCAGCAAGCAGATGGGCCCACCCACGGGCTGAAGCCATTGCGATCGTTTGCCATTTTGCCGAATTTGATACGGAAATGAAAAGCACTTTTATTTCCGATTCTTCAGCCGGAGCAGGCAGCCGCGCCGCCGGAGGCAGGCCGAGCTGCGTCGCGTGACGGGTGTTACGTGACAGGGTCTCGTAACTCCAGGGGAAAACCCTAACCTGCCCTCCCTCGGCCGCGCTCTTGACCAGGTGAGTCGCGATCGCCAGCCACAGCCGCCGCTGTAGGGTTTCGTCCTCCTGAGGCCGATTTGCCAGCCTGGCGGCCTGACTCACCCCGTCCTGCTGACGCAGCGCCAGCGCCACGGCGTCCTGCAGGGCCAGATTAGGGTTCAAGACAACGGCCAAAACGAGCACAACGACGTCTTGCAGGGCCACATCAGGGTTTGCTCCCATGGCCAAAAACAAGAGGCATACTCGTCACACGCATCTTTTGGGTAGCTGATTTGCGAGTCCTTTGCTGAAAATCTGCAGATGAAGCTCATTGCTTTGGACTGGGCAGGGTGACAGTTTGCCGCAGGCCCTTGCGTTTGCAAGATAGGGTTTGGGTTAGGGTGTAGCAGCTGCTCTGGAGCTGACAGGGAGGCGAGCGGTTGGATGGCGGCACTGTCAGGTTGGCAGAGAAACCCTAGGCAGCAACCCTAGGACAAAGAGCTGAATCTGCGCGCTCCTGCCGTCTCCTGTCTGCAGCTTTCAAGCAGAAATCACGGTTTGGAAAGATTTCTAGGGTTTGTGTAGGGTGAGGCGGGCTCGCCTCAAACAGGCCGAGCTCCCACAGCAGCTCCACGCAAGCCCTAGCCAGACCCTTGGCACGCGCCAGCCGCAGGGCCGCCTCAGGGTTGAAGCGGGGTTTGCCGAGGGGATCGCGCGCCGCCGCCATGTAACCTAGCAGGGCTTCCTCGTCCCCCTGGCTCACCAGCAGGGCCACCTGCGAGCGACGAAGAATGAGACCCTAGCAAGGGTTTCCGAACACAGGTATCGGCTTATACAATGGTTGGGATTAGTTTTTTACGTTCAGTAATTCAAGGTTTACACCATAAGCCCAAAAATAAACCATCACAGGGGAACGCGTCCCCGCAGAGAGCATGACAGGCAGAAGGCTGACAGATGAACATAATGACTGAACCCACAGGAAAATGCCGAGAAAATGCGGATACTCGTTATTTGGTCATCCATTTTGCTGCACGGGGTTCACGGAGTGTTGCTTTGCCACTGCTGCCGGCCTGGCCATGCCAAGCAGCTGTGAGAATGTACATGTATTCTGCGCACCCAAAACCCTAAAATGCAAAGCTGTTGGCTGCCAATGGCTGTGCTCAGCCAAGTCGTCAACGATAATGAATCAAGCAAAGCGAATCAATCGCAATGTCTCGATACACTGGATCAAATACAATCAGATAAGTCCTTTCTTCCGCGCAACCCCCCCCCCTTTTTGCCAGGCTTGTTTTTTTGCCAGGCACCCTATCTACAGTGTGTACGGCGAATCCTAAACCCTAGAAAACTGAGATAATCGCCGCAAGCGGATCTCGATGCGTAGGGTCTCTGGGTGAGATTTCGGGCGAGAGAATTAGGTCTTACTGCCAGATGGTGCACCGCTGGCTCATCCGCCGCAGAGTCGAGGTAATTTCAGGGTGGTGGGTTTGAGTTTAGGGTTTGACCGTGAATCCTAAACCTTTAGAGCCGGCCACAGGCAGAGCGGCGACAATCGGCGCGAGAAAATCTCGACTCGCTTAGGGTTTCGCAGGTAGGGTTTCAGGCGCGAGGGCCCCACCGCCAGATGGTGCACCGCCGGCTCGTCCGCCGCTGAGTCGAGACAATGAGTAACGTAACGCAGCGCGTGACGCCTGGCGGCCGGCGGCGTGCCCTCCTCCGCGAACCGCAGCAGCGCCGGCAGCAGGCGGCCGGGCTCGAGGGGCGGGTGGGCTGCGATGCAGGCGTCGACCTACGTAGGGTTTTTCCGGGGATGATGTCAGTCGGTCACTCCTTTCCACCCGGCGCCGAAACTGGCAGAAACTTTTAAAAGGGGTCAAACATCCCGATTGAACCCTGGGACTTGGGTTACATCTCGACTGGGGAATACATCTCGGAATACATATCGGATAAGATTAGGGTTTTGCGGGAGTTTACCGTCTCGCCCGGCGCCGTCGCCATCAGGCCCGGCGCGAAGCGGTAGAAGAGCTCCGAAGAGACATCTGGCCGCCGCAGCAGCGCCAGCGCCCGGCCAGCCTCCCCGCGCTGCAGCAGGTGCTCCAGCACGGCCTCGCTGTCCTGCAATTACGCGGCGAAACCGGCGAAACTCGCTCAAGCGGTCGGCAAAACCGGCAAAACGCAGGTGAGCGGCCGGTACAACCAGCGAAACCCACCGCGTTGGAAAAAGGGAGGGCCCAAAAACAGGAAACCTTTCTTTCCGGCGCATTGGAAGGCACCCCACCCTTTTTTCTGGGGGTGATTGCCGGCAAATTTGCAGCTCGTGAAACCGTCCTCTACGATTTCCCGTGTCCTAGAATACCCTGTGCATCACTACGCGAGAGCGCTCGAGCATCGCCCTGATCGTGTGTCAGCTACTGACCCTGCAGGGTCTGGAGGTAGGGTTTCCGCGCCTGGCGGCAGGAAGCGTAGTGCATCAGGTCGTCCAGGCGGCCGTAAGACGCCAGCAACCCTACCGTGGTTCTCACATCTAGAATCCCCACGTGCTCCGCCAGGAACGCCCGCAGCTCCGCCTGGAGCGCGGCCAGCCGGGGGGCTCCCCCTCCCGATGACTCATCGCCGCCGACCGCTGACTCATCACGTGCCGCAGCCGGCGATGAGTCATCGGGTGATGAGTCATCGAGCTGTGAGTCACCGTCCTCCAGCAGGGCCCGGTTGATGCGGTCGAGGAGCAGCTCCGTGAGCCAGGTGGCGACCATGGTGGCCTGTAGGGTTTCAATTTAGGGTCAGAAACCCTTCAGAAACCCTTCAGGGCCTGCAGGAGCCTGTAAGGTCTTAGTGCAGGTCAGGAAACCTTCAAGGTAAGCAGCAAGCGAGCGCGGCTCATGGAGCAGACTGCCTCTGACTCAGAAACCCTAAACGGTACGCCTTCGGGGTACGGAAAGCAGGAAAGATGTGTAGGGTTTGCAGCAGGGTTCGTAATGGCCTCGTTCAAGCAGCAGTGCGGACATGCCGTCACGCCGCGCAATTCGCGACGCAGCTGATCTGCCCTTCTTGAACCTAAACATGCCCAGGCAGTCAAAGTGGGTGGCACCGTCTTTAAAAGAACAACATTCTGAGTTAGGGACCCTCAACCCGAAAACCCCAAGACAGTACAGAAAATGCGAAAAAGGAGACATGACAAAACGGCGTGATCGTTAGAACCCGGTCGGAACCCCCGATCTTCCATTTTCAGCCGAGGCAAAACTCGGAAGGCGTGCGTCCTTCGAGGCTTCAGAACGTCGGGTTTTGGGTCGAGATCCGAAAGATTAGGGTTTCGAGACTAGGGTTTTGAGCCTCTGAGGTCTTGAAAACTAGGGTTTTCAGGGCTCGCCTGCGCCTTGTCGCTGGGCGGCAGCGACTCCAGCCTCGCGGTCAGGAACGCCTGCAGCGCGTCCGGCGCCCCCGCCTCCACAAACCTGCGACCCAAGAAATATACTGAATATTTATTGTTTAAAAGTATTAATGATAATCATTGCCTCCAGTCGTTTTCCGGAATTCTCCTATACGTCGACAATGCCTCAAATGAAGCCAGGGAACGCATGCATGGGCACGAAAACGATATCCTGCGCTCCCCTGATCCTAACCCTGCACCCTGAGTCCAAATTCGGTCGGAATAACGGCAGATAATGCCCGTTCGGGCAGCTATTTCGCGTCATGGGCGAGTGATGGGTGAGTCATCGGTGAGTCATCGGCGCGTGCCTGAGGGCGACTTCCTCAAAGGTGGGCGGCGGCGCGGCGACGGAGCCCCACAGGCGAGCAGCGTCGGTCAATCGGCCGGCTTCGAAAGCGGCGCTGGCCTCTGCGTGTGCCACAGCGTCCCGCTGCGCCTGCAGGGCGCGGCCAAACGCATATAAAGTTCGGTAGGAAACTCATTTTTTGGCATATTCGAGGTTTATCCGGAGTTTCGGCGATCACAATGTCAAGACTGTATCAATTCTGGCTGAAAACACTGAAAACCCAGCTGATGAGGCAATACCAGCCCTGAAAACGTATCCCCCCTTCTTTCAGCAAGACCAGGAACCGGTCTTCCTGAACATTTCGCCTTCATAAGTCCAGTTTTGCTATTATGATTGCGCCTTGAAAGTCGGAAAATTGTCTCTTTTTCAGCACCGCCCGGCCAGAGAAAAGCTCGACGGGCTCCCGCAGTGATCTGTACCGCGTCGCATGCGCATGGCACGCTGAAACCCTACAGATTAAGCAAAGTCCTACAGATTAAGCAAAGCGTAAGGGCAGGCGGGGAAGGGGACGCCCGCATGCATGCGGCAGCGCCTACGAACGGCCGCCCAATGTCCGCCTTGAGCATGCATGACCCTTGAAAACCCCTATAGGGTTGCAAGAAGGGTGTGCATGTCTTGAACCCTAAATCGGGAACGGAGCGCTCGCCTGCGTGCTGCAGTGCCTGCAAGCGGCCGCCCAATACCCTGCCCTGGACATTCAAGACCCTAGAAGATTCCTAATAGGGTTTTATGAGGATTTTAGGGTCTTATCAGAAGTCAAGAAACGCTCGTCTGCGGGCGGCAGCGCCTGGCCGCCCGGCCCTTGCCCCAGGAATTCATGGCCCCACATTTGCCCTATAGGGTTTGATCTCCATTTAAAATCTTATCATGAATCGAGGAGCGCTTGCCTGCGTGCGGCAGCGCCTGCGAGCGGCGGCCCAGTCCTTGCGGTCGAGATGCACGCGCCACATGTCGCGGTCCTCGTCCGAGATGACGAGCTCCGACAGGCTGTCAGCTGCACACAGGGTTCCGGCAGCTCAAACTAGGGTTTTCAGCGTCGTTCGTCATCAAACAGCTCGGTGCCGGGAGGGTGGCGGTTGTGAGGGCGGCGGGGTGAAGTGACAGGGCGCGACCTGGAGATCGAATGGATCTGAAACCCTATTAGGGCTTTACGAGGGTCTGGTCAGGGGCAGGCCGCACCAGTGAACAGGAAAAGGGAGCCGGTCTCGGCGTCCTCCGCAAGCCCTAGAGGGTACAGCCCCCCGGAGGCAGCGCCGCCCAGCGGCAGCTCCTGCACCAGTGCCTGGCTGACCCTGTTTAGGGTCTGCAACCTGCTAGGGTACAGCAGGACCTCGTGGAACTCCGTCTGGGCCTGCAGGCAAGCAGCGAGTCGCGGATGAGTCATCCAGTGAGTAAAACAGCGGTCATTGGCTGGCAGGGCGACAGACGGAGCGACGATGAGTCAGGCGCTGCGATGACTAAGGCCAGTAATTGACTCACATACTGACATGACTGATGATTGCGGTATGACTCATGCCCGTTGCAAAGCCAGCCTGTCACTCCGGGCTGGGCGCGAGCAAGCAGGCCTCGATGTGCCATCCCCTCTATTGAAGGCCGGCCCCCCAGCTTTCTATCGTGACATTTACATATAAGCATAGCAGTTACACAAGGTGGCAGTTACAACTGAGCAAGAGGCCGCACCACCGCGATCGGATGCTCCTCCAGTCCCGGAGTCACCGGCAGTGGCAGCAGGTTGTGGCCCGCCAGGCTGTCCAGTTCGCCACCGGAACCCTCTAGGGCCCCGGCTAGGTCCAGGGAGCCTCGGTACAGGCCGGGCCCCGCCAGCCAGGCGAAGCGGGAGGGGGGGCCTCCCCCCGGGGGTGAGTAAGTCGCCAGCTGGCCGCAGGGGTGCTCCGCCGGGAGCTCGATGAAATTAGTCATGCCTGCAGCGGCAGGCGGCAGGGAACCCTTCAGGGTAGCTGGACGGGAGCCACTTGGCTGGCAGGAGCCAGAACCTAAGCAGGGTTTGTAGGGCTTTGAGGGTACGCAGGCAGATGCTGCCGGCCTGGGCGAGCCGTGAGGCATGCTGAGCGCTGCAAAGCCTGAAACCCTGAATGCGGGTGCATAGGGTCCGCTCTGCGTTCAGGGCTTGGCAGGGTTTGCTCAGCCTGCAGAGATGCATCCCTCCTGTGCCTTCCTCACAGCAGCACTTTGTTTCAGTTAGGAGTGGCATAACATGTGTGACGCGACAGCTTCACCCCAGTCGCAGAGAAAGACCGGATGGGGGAAGTACCGGCGGAGGCGGGGTACGCGGCGGCCAGACCCTCTAGGGTTTCCGGCCCCACGAAGACATACAGCCGCCCTGGCGTGCTGACCAGCAGCAGCAGGCGCGCGTCCCGGAGCGGGGTTTGGCGCAACCCTAGCAAGGGTTCCCGGCCGCCCGGCAGCTCCAGCAAGGGTTTGCCGCCGCGCTCCTTGCCCTCTTTCTCGCCGTGCGAAACCGCCATTAGGGTTCCGCGGTCGGTGCCCAGGGCCACCTCCCTTCAGGCAGTCAGCGGTGATTCGGAATCAGGCGGACGGTCTGGCCTTGCGATTAGTCATCCAGCCAAGCAATCAGTCACCTGCTGTGGGGTTTTAGAAGGTTGCTGCCAGCAGGGCCGTCTGCATGGCGAGGCCGCTGCTGCTTGCAGGCAAACGAAAACCCTAAGTGCTGCCTGCTGCCTGATGCAGCAGCTCCTCACAATAGGCAAGAAGCGTGATGCTTATCCGCTCAAAGCCCTAGCCACAAACCCTAAATCCGCCCACCGGCCGCTGGCACCTCCCAGGCAGCCACTCCTGGCAGTAGCATGCGAGCGAGGCAGTGTAACTGACGCAGGCGGCTCCTCACCCGGTCGCGGCGGGAGTTACGGTCTCAGGGTTCCAGGCCGCCGCCGTCACGTGGATGCCCTTCAGCTTAGTCATCGGCTTGGGCCGCTTCCAGCGGGCGTGCATGTAGGAGGCCTCCCAGCCAGCGGGGCTGGCGGCCGCGATTACGTAATGAGACCCTGTAGGGTCCGCCCAGAGGCCGGTCGCGCGCAGCTCGGGCGCCTTTCCCAGCTCGACTTCGGTGACTGCGGGCATGTCACGTGACAGGGCGTTATGTGACATCACTGGCGAATGTGGAGTGGTGCAAAGTGAGGCGCGTTGCTGGAGCTAAGATGGGTGAGCTCAAGGTTGCTCTGGCCGGTAGCAAGATAGGGAAGGGTCGCTTTGGCTGGGTGGGGGCAGCTGCTCTGGAGTTTGAATGCCAGCAGGCAAGCCAAAAATGAAAATTTTCCCTCAGATGGGAGAAACTGGGACTGGAGACACGGAAGAGCAGCCTGCTGCGCTCGTGCTGCCGCCAGCAACCCGCGTTTCAAACCCTACCCTTGAAACCTAAAACTCTGATGCCGCCCCCAGCTGCCGTCCAGCTGCCTCTTCCAGACACCCCGCTGGAAGCCGCCTGCCACCGGCTGACTAATGGGTTTGGTTTTGGAAAGGAGGGTCAGAGGAGCGTGCCTGGCGAGGAGCTCTGGGCCAGGTCGTAACGTAATAGCCAGCCGCGTGACGTGACGAGCGCGATGATGTTGTTCGCGGCCGCCACGGCCGTCACCTGCCCGCGGCCCCTGCAGATGCGGCCATGACGGGTCAGGAGCACACAACATGTGGCCTGGAAGGAGACAATCTGACAGTAAGAATGAGAGCCAAGAAAGAATGAGAGCCAAGACCGTGCATTGTAGAGGTTCAGCAGTCGCTGGGCCTGGCAGAAAGACGGAGTGAGGAATGAGCCAGTGCCATTCGAGCAGCAGGAGTGACAGACTTGCAAAGGCAAGAGCTTTCTTACCAGAGCTTCCCCACGAGAGCTTGGCATGCAGATTCTGCCTGGACACACTCAATGATGGCAGCTTTGGAAGAGGCTCGCCTGGCGACGCTTCGCTCAACAGTCTCCAGTGAGAAGATGGGCGCCTCCCCGCCGGCGCTGGGGCTGGCTGGCGCCGCCAGGCCGTCGTCGTCAAAGTCGCCAAAGGCGCCGCGCTCCACGGCATCCTCGCCCAGCGAGTCGGCCGTGTGGCGGCCCGTCTCCTGGGATGCCCATTGCTCCAGCAGGCTCATGCTGTGGGGGGCCTCAGCTGCCGCAGGCGCTCGCCAAGCTCCTCAGCAGTGGCATTTCAGGCCCTGTCAGGGTCGCCTGCTCCTTGCAGCCACGCGGAATGGACGCGGGCGTGCGCTCCCGACACCGTGATGCCCGACTGCGTCAGTGAATGAGCGCTGGCCGCCTGATGGCGTCCGCAAGCTCGATCCAAGTGATGCTGCGCTCCGCAAGCGACACTATCAGCTAACTCGGGCGAACGAGGACGGCAATGTCGATGCTGCAGGCTTCCGATGCGAGGCTGATCAGGCGAGCGTACGTGCGTGGACAATCGCAGAGCTTGCAAAGACTGGTCTGAGGTTACGCAAGAAGGCGTGCCGCGTGCCGCCTGGAAATGCTGATGGCTGGAGCCAGCCTAGCATGCCATGTGCCATGCATGCCTCTAAAGTGGCCTCTACAGTGTGTGCCATGTGCTCATCCTGCAATGCCAAGCGCCAAGCGGTTGCATGTCATCTTGATTAGATGTGGAGGCACCCCCACTGCTGCATTCCGAGCTGCAGCAGGCAGCGCCAAGCGTGTGCAGCCCTGCGCCTGCGACGCTGATCCTGCGGCATTGCTTTGAAGGTGCGCGCCTAGCAGAACAGGGGATCGTGAGCTTACACACGACTGCCAATATACTTGTCTGGAGTGCTACAGCTGCACTTGCATGCGCCTGCCCTGGCTGGAGGAGCTGCCTGCTTTTTTATTATGTGGCGGCAGTCGCACTCATCGGCTCGTATGACTCACGGCAGCCACAGCGGCATCCGGCCCTTCCTTCTGCTCGCTCAGCAGCACCGTGCTTACTCAGCAGCGCCACCATTCCATCGCCTATCCCTTCCAGTCCTCCCTCGGTTGTACATACCACCAGTCTGCACAGCAAGCGCTCCCTTAGCCAGGAGCCTGCGCTGGAAACGGCCCACAGCAGCCACTTTCGAAGCAGCAGGAGGCTGCCTGTCAAGAGTACTGCTGGGCTGCACCTGGGTGGGCGGCTCTGGCGGTTGTCTGTCATAGCAGCGCGCTTCTCGCGTGCCGCCTCATCTGGAGTGTCGAAAGAGGGCGGTCTGCTGCGGCAAGAGCCCTCCGTCCGTCTGCCACAATGCGGCGGCCTGCTGCTGCCGCTGGAGGAGGCAGTCGTCCCACAGCCCTAAAGCGGTTTCTGCCACCTGGCAAACACGCAAGAGTCACACTCAGCTGCAGCTTTTCGCGACCTGCCCCCTCTTTTGCACACTATGCTGTTCAAAAGGAGGCTCAAAGGGGAAGCCGGGGCTGTGGAAGAAAGACTTACCATTTCCGCTTGGATACTCGGCTCTCCCAGCAAAGTATAGCCGCTTAAGTACAGCACCCGCAGAGGATGAGTCCCCCAACGCGCGGATGCTGGCTGCAACGCCGCCAACGCATGCAGTGTGTCAGCAAGCTTCAGGGTGTTCAGGGTTTAGGGCTTAGGGTTGAGCCGTGCGTCAGCAAGCTGCCAGCTTCCCTGCCAGTGCAGCTGGAAAACGGCAACAGCTCTGAGCACCCTTTCTTCAGCAAGAGGAGGCCGGTGTGGGGGACGCAGAAGAGAGGCAAGGAGGAGGGGCGCGCCTGAACTGCCTCAGCAGCCACTGCACGCAAGTCCCTGGCAGCTGCTCCATGCAAGGCGCTGTTGTGCATCACAGCATGCGGGTGCTCCTCTATTACCAGCAGGCGCGTCTGCAGCGGCAGGAGAGCGGCGCTCAGTTGCCCTGCGCTGCGGCTGCCAGCTGCAGCGCGCAGCATGTTGATGAGGAGGTAAGGACCCACTGCAGCACGTGTGGAGGCTGGAGTCTAGCATTTTTATTTTTTAAACTCAAATTTGAATTGTTAAAATCTAAATAGAATTTTCGATAGCAGAAAAGGAGTAAGTCTTGTTTGAGGGGCGCATGACGGTCCTACGAGCGCTGAGCTTCCGGCAGCACACTTGAAAACACACCATTTGGAAATTCAAGTTGTAAAACAATTGCAAAACAACTTTCTGGATTGGTCAGAGTGCAAGCCGACTTCTTGTCGCTTTTTTTTCAAGAAAACCAAGATCACTGCAAGTTTAGACAGTTTGTGCCTTCAGAGCCGTGCAAGAGGCAGGAGGCGCCGACTCAGCCACAGGAGGGGCAGCGCAGCTGCACCTTTCTACAGGCCGATGCTGTCGCTCCAAAAGCCGGGGCAGCCCCAGCAGAGTATCAGTGCTGGACGTGGGTCCCTGCTGCAATGCCGCAAACATAATGATAAATAAACAAATATTTATGTTATTATTATGTGCAATGCCGCAAACATAAGCCGTGCGTCAGCAATCTGCCCGCTTTCCTGCCAATGTGGCTGGCAAGCGGCGGCCAGGCGGCACTAATCGACTCAGTTTCGGCAGCACGTTCAGCAAGCTGCGGCTAGTGTGGTGGCAAGCTGCCAGCTGCCTTCCAAGCAGAGCTATCATGCTGGCAAGCAGCAAGCAGCGTGAAAGAACGGAGGTAGAAAGCAGAGGCATAAGCACAGAAAAATCGCAGGCACAGGCGTGCATTCCTTCTTGTGCGCGCACGACAACAGCAGGTCAGTGCCGGCTGAGGCTGTGGCGTGGCAAAAGCCGACAAAACTCCGTCCCTCCAACAAGTATTTCACCGCACTGCAACAGCGGCAGGAAGGGCGCACCTCCAGCTGCCGAGAACGGGTAAGGCATGTGTTCCTATGAGAGAAATTGAAGGCCAGCATTCACGCAGCAGCAACACAGTCATTCTCCTCCGCGGTCCATGGTGAGCTCGCACGCGGCAGCCAGAGGGCGTTTTCTGCATGCTGCTGCCGCGGGCGCACACACCAGATCAGGCAACAGAAAGTGGTACTTCAGGTACTTCAGCAAGTGCTCTGCTACCTGACAAGTTGCAGAGCTGCAGCGAACAAGGAGAGGAGGGAGCTAAGGCTGAAGGGGCTTCAGTTTCGCCAAGTGCTTCAAATCCAACGAGACGCAGAGCTGCAGCTGGTGAAGAGCGGGCTATTGTGGTTGCAGGGGCATGTCAGAATCAGAGGAGGCGTGGAGCTCGCCTCGTGAGTTGCTCTGTGAAAGCGCTCAGCAAGTCCATGGCAGCTGCTCCACGCAAGTAGTCATTGTGCAGTAAGGCGTGAGGATGCTCCCTTTTCGCCAGCAGGCGCATCTGCAATGGCAGGCGGAAGTACTGTTGTTTTTGGGTTTAGGGAACCCTAAACACTAAACCCTTGACAGGAACACTAGTGGCGCTCAGCGGTCCTGCGCTGCCGCTGCCAACAGCTGCAGCGCGCGGCATGTGGATGAGGAGTCGATGAAACAAATCCAACCATTTGCAAACCTAAACGCCAAATCCTAAGAATTCAACGCTAATTCCCAAAATTTCACACACAAGGCGGATGCCAGGAGCAGGCCACGCTCTTCTGGCTGGAGAGCTGAAGGAGTCGGCCACACTTACTCGCCGTCCCGAAGAAACAGTTGCAGGCCTGAACATGCTGCGAATATTAACTTCTGCTCATGCGCAACCCTGGCTCCTGCCAGCAAAAAAGAAAAAAACGAATGCAAGCCCGTTTGCCCTGGTTAATAAGACAGCACATCAAGGCGACTGGCTGGGGGGCCGGCCCAGCAGCGATTTTCATGGCAACCTGTGAGCGCCTCTCTAATTTCACGCGTGAGGATTATGATCATAGTAGCCAAGGAAAAGCCGCACCGTGCATGGCTAGGCGGGGCAGCCAGGGGTCGAAATCCCCGACCAGAAAGCGGGTGATCGGCCTGCCGTACTTGATGAAGCCGAAGTAGATGTTGAGGAGACGCCGGTCGCGCTGCACAGCCAGGACAGCGTCAGGCTAGCAAATGCCGTTTAGGGTTTAGGGTTTAGGGTCCAGGGTTTAGGGTTTAGGGGGCTAAACCCTAAACCCTAAACAGCACCAGCCACAACAGGAGGAGCCTACCTGCTGGGACGCGGCCCAGAGTCTAGGCCCGTGCCGAGTCAGAGCCGCAGCCCATCCCGTCCAGGAACTCGTTGCACGCACCTCCTTGACTGGTGGGAACGCGCCGGGTAGCTCGTCCAGGAAGGCGCTTTGGCCGTTCTAAGTCGGCCAGTTTTTTGCCGCTCTGCTGCCTCCGCTAGCGGCGGAGGTGCTGCGAGGCTGTCTGTTGCGGTCAGAGGCCCGGCCGCAGGGCCGTGCGCATATCCAGAACTTCATCCTGTGGCAGCAGCAGCAGCAGCAGCACAACAGCTTCTCAGAGGTGCTGCTCACCAAGGGCCCGTGCGCATGTCCAAAACCTCATCCTGTGGTAGCAGCAGCAGCAGCAGTAGCGCAGGCGCTTTTCAGAAGAGCTGCTGACAGCTACTCCATCCGGCGGCAGGATGCGAAGGGGGCGCAGCGGCAAAGGCCGGCCTTCCCCGCAGGCTTCACTCGCCGTGCTGTAGCGGGAGGCTGCCTCCGGTGGGCTTGACCCTGGGGCTCTCGAGGGTGATGGGGGATTCCGGCATATGGGTGCCGGTAAATACCCCCGGACAACAGAGCTTTTCCGTAGAAGGGACGAGCCTAGAGTCGCTCCCCTTACACGTGCACAGGCATTCTCTGAGCTTGGAAAGAGCCGGGTGGTTCGTGATTCCAGGGAAAGGCTGTCGCTGTTCTCAATCAGCCAAGTTGTCGCGTTCAAGGTTCTGTAGCTGGCAGGGAGAGCTTGGGAGGGCATCCCGGGACAACCACACCCCAGGGCCCGAGACAGCACGCCACAATTTAGGGATTTATACCTGGAGAAGTTAACCCTAAACCCTAAGTCCTGAAAATACTTAGGGTTTGAAACCCTAACTCCTGCAGCAGCTGCAGCAGCAGCACAGGAGGTGCTCTGAAGAGCTGCCGCTTTCCGTCGGCAAGCCAGAGGCTCGACAGGGGTGCTGCAGGCCTCCGGCTCTCTTTTGAAGGCAATACTGCAAGACTGAAAGGCTGCAAAGAGGTGAAGGGGAGCCACCGTGCTCAGCTGCGCCATCAGTGCCGAGCCACGCCAGACTGGCATTTGGACCGCGAGCCGCGGAGAGAGGCGGCCCTAGATCTGCTGCGGCCGGCCCCATGGCTCCTGTCCCTCCTGGCTCTGGCGCTGCCTAGCACCGCCGTCGGCCCCTGCGCAGCATCTGGCCCTTAGTACTGGATGCAAAGCCCTGCATTGGCCGCTGCCAGCGCCGCTGGGCTCGCAGCTGGGATTCGTCATTCTCAGAGCCGCTAGTAGTTTCGTGATTGGCTGTTGGCTGCTGTGAGGGGCTTGCCGGCAGGGCCGCGCGGCTGTTTAGGGTTTAGGGTTTGTACCTTAGTGTCCCTGAGCCCTGAACCCTAAAACCCTAAGCCATGAAGGGCATCCAACCCCTTGTCTGCCCCTTTTTGGGAGAACGCAGCTCCCGGCCTGTGCACACACAGCAGCCCTGCCGGCAGACTGCGCACCCAGTGAAAGGCTGAGGAAGGCCCGCACAAGGGGCCGCTGCTGTCCAGCTTAGTGAGCTGAGCAACAGCCGTCAGCAGCGGGCGCCTCTGGCCTTGTAGACCAGTTCACAGGCTGGCTGGGGCAGTTCCTGTGCCATTTCAGAGGCTTCCGGCTGCGCTGCCCGCGGCGCACCTGCAGGCCTTTTTTGGGTTTAGGGTTTAGGTTGGGGTTTAATGTAACCCTAAACCCATAAAAACACTGAACCCTAAAAACCATAAGGCCCTACTGCGCACTCTCACCACTGCCAGCGCCTGAGGGCTGGCCGGCCGGCCTGTGGCTGCGTGTGAAGGGAGAGATCAAGCGAGGGTTGAACACTAAACCCTAAATTAGGCAGATTTGAAGTCGCAGTAGGGCGTCAGTCAGACAGAGGATGGGAGGGCCGCGCCCTACACTTACTGCTGGCGACTAGTGGGCCGAGCCGCTTGGGGGGTGGTTTTGCCGTAAACCCAAAAACCATAAAAGGTGGCCGGTGCACATGGGGTGGCCGGGGCAAGCTCGTCACCACCCAAGCGGTGTGAACACAACATGCGTGTGCAAGACGGGTCTCACCTGCGCAGATAGATTAATTAATTTAATTTTTAATCAATCAATTAATTAATTAATTAATCTGCGCAGAGGGGCCTGCGCGCCAAACGCTGGCATCATGGCCGCATGCCGAGCATCGCTGGGCCCACAGGCGAGGATGTCTGCCTGCATCTGCTTGTGGGCCTGCGTCCGCATGCCACAAGCGGTGGGCCTCTGTTCCAGGGTTGCAAGGCACCGGCAATACCGGGTATAGGTATACCGGCTAATACCCTAAAGGGAAGTTTGGCTGGAAGCCACCTGCACCCGCCTCCTCACACCCAGCCTCTGAAAAGCAGCGTTGTACTGTTTGCTCGGTAGTTCCTGTGAAAGCGGCGAGAAGCACAGTCTCAGTGCTGCAAAGGGAGGGGGAAAAGAGTGGTGGCGGGGTTTGGTGACAGAACATGATCAGGCGCGCCTTCTCGCCCTTCTTAAAGCTCGGCTCCTGGAAGGCGGCTTCGGGAAGAGCGTGAAATCGCGCGCCTCCGGCAGGTCAGCTGCTTTGACCAGCGTCGACTTGGTGGTCCTCACGGGAGCCTCTGCCTCCCACTGCCTGAACTGGAGCTCACGCGCTGCTGCCATCTGCTTGCGGGCTGCGGCTAAGAAGGTCACCGTGAAGCACTTGGAAGGCGACCGACTTTGCGCGGGCAAGAGGCTGCATAGGAGAATCCGGCCTCCTCAGCAGCGCGCGCTCTAAACCCTGAAAACCTGACTCAGCTTAAGGGCCGCGCCTGCTCACTTCTAGTCACGACGACCTCGCGACCAGCGTGCGGCTCAGAGCAGCATCTGGTTGAGCTGGAGCCCCGCGTCCAGCTACTCCACCAATTCCTGTTTGGTTGTGCCGAGATCCAGCCGTCTTCCTAGCAGCCAGCGCCTGCTGCTTCAGCCACCAATGGCACAGGTCGTTGCAGCTGCCAGTGCGCGCTGCCCTCTTCGTGCCAAGCCGAGAAGATTTGAGCTGAATCGTCGCGGGCATGCCTCTGAAGAGCTGTGTGTGCCCCCCCTGCATGGATGACGGGAAAAGAATGCTGGGGAGGCGGACCTCCTGGCAGCTTTTTGGCAAGACAGCAGCAAATGCTTCCTGCTAGCGAATTGGGTTTGGAAAAATGAAATACAAAGGAGGAATTAGCGATATTGGTGCATACCTTTGGCATGCCTGTTTGTCTGATCAGCGAAGGCACTTCCCGCAGCGGCTGCGGCTGTGATGCTCTCAGCAGCACCTGTGGCAGCGGCGGCTGAGGCTGCTTGCGGCATGCCCCAAGCAGACCAGGCTCAAAGGCTTAGAATAGCGGATGCTTGGTGCAGCGGCGGCAGCTGTGGCTGGTAACAGGCACTCGCCAGCGGCTGGCAGATCAAGGGTTTAGGGATAAGGGTTTAGGGTAGGCAAACCAACCCTAAAGCAGCCGGCCAGCCAGCGGACCCGCCCTGCGCCTCAGGCGCCGGCCGGCCTTCGGAGGCAGCTGAGCCGTCGATTCAGAGTCGGCAGAAACGCCTGCGAGTGGCCAAGTCGTGTGTCAAGCTGCAGGGGCGCAGATCGCTGCCGCCGATGTAAGGTCGGCGGGTTGCAGTCTGCAGATTACGGGTTTAGGTTTTATGGCTTAGGGTTTTGAGTTTCGGGCTTAGGTGTAAAGGACTTAGGGTAGAGCGGACTGAGGCTCACCGCAGCTTCTTGTGACCAGCATTGGCCTTCTTACGAGCAAACTGGCTGCCCTGCTGCCGGCAGCCGCTCCATGCGAGTCTCTGGCAGCTGCTCCAAGCAAGCGCGTGAGCTGTTCGTGATAGGGACCTGCGGCAGCAGAGCAGCGGTGCTCGGCTGCTCAACCCTAAACTAAACCCTTTTTGCATACGCATGACGTATGTCAAAAAATGAAACTGAATGGAAACGAAAAATCAGAATGAAAATGCATATTGGTCCCAGCAGCAGGCAGCGCGCGCAGCGCCAGAGCTGTGCTGGAGGGAAGGGCTGAGCCTTGGATGGGGAAGCGGAGCAGCGAGTATGTGTAGCATCAAGCTATGAGACAGAAAAGGCAGGGAAAGAAAACTTGCGTCCAAAGCCTTCTGGTAATGAAACATCGTGGCGATAGTGCGCACCGTGTTCTGGCCGGCTGGCAGTGAGAGCAGGCAGTCGCCCTGCCAGAGCGGTTCCAGCTTCTCAGCCGTGACGCTCGGCTCCAACTGGTCGGTGGCCGCGGCGCTGAGGAGGTCCTCTTTGAAAAAGTTCCTGCGTGCTCAAGTCAGGAACTAGCCGGCCGGCTCCCTGAGAGCCAGGCGGCCAGAATTGCGATCCCGGATAAGATCTGCAGGCCAAGAGGGGCTGGGGCCTTGCCTCCAGCTTGTGGCACGGCGTTCTGCTCATGCAAGTCTGGTTGGGCTCGCAGCTTCCTTGCCAATGCGGCCCGGCAGCAGCATCTGTGCAGCAGCGGCATGCGCCAGCGCACCCAGCCGTCAGGTGAGCGCAGGCAGCAGACAGCCCCACAGCCGCCGCCGGCTTGGCGTGTGCCATCGGCACGGGGCCAGCTCTGTGCCGGCAGGCGCCCTGCAACTCACAGAGCGCGGCTAGCCTCAGATGGCGCCCCAAGCGACATGCAAGCGCCAGCAGCTGGCGCGAGCTCGGCTCTGCAGAGGCGCCCACCACCTGAGAAAGCCGTTTTCCTTTGCGCCCCTGCTGTTGCAACTTGCAAGCAGACTTGCTTTCGGGGTGTCGCAAAGGCCATCACATACGTACACCTGCGTCCTGTTGAGATTACTTGCTTGCTAGCTAAGGGGAGGCGGGAAACGCACCAGCCTGACAAGAGGCCGCAGCAGCAGTACTGAGGGAAGAGAAAGACGTAAGCGCGCCCAGGCTTCCAGTGTCTTCCAGTGCGCACCCGACGGAAGGATCGCATTGCCGTCTGGCTTTCCTTCAGAGCCAGGCCGCCTGCAAGCCAGGCCGTGAAGAAGGCTGGAAAAAGGAGAGAAGGCAGTGTTGGAGCTAATTGATTGACAGATTGAGAACAGTGAGGACTCGAAACCTGGTCCAACCGTTTCCAGTCCTGCTTCTGGCACATGGACAGCCGTGGGGCAGAGCCGTGGAGTTGTTTGTATCCACAGCCGAGTGCCCTGCAGCCTCCGAGCGCCGCCTGCAGCCAGCTTTGGGCTTGGCCGCGTAGTTATGGGCCAGGAAGAGAAGAACAGAAGAGCAGGGAGGGGGCAGGACCTGCTCCCGGGCTGCCCCAACCCTCGGCAGCTCAAAGCAAGCAAAGGAAGGAGCAAAGGAAGCTTGCAGCCAGGCGCCTAGGAAGATCACCGCCTGCATTTTAGGACGCACAGGCCACCTCTGAGGCAAGGCAGCACAGCGCAGCAGCTGCAGCAGAGGTGTGGGTTTGAAGGCTTTACCTCGCGCAGTTCAGTTACAGGAACGTTGAGGCACTTGTGGTCGAGTCGCAGCCCCGGCTGCTGGATGCTGAGCCGCTTGATTGCCTCTGCAGCAGAGTTGCCAGCAGGCTGCCTGGCCGGCAGAGCGCGCCAGCCGCCGCCCCTGCAACACATTAGTAATGGCCGCCAGCAGTGAGCTGCCGAAGCCGTCTGAGAGCCACAAAGTAGCCTCACCCTCGCAGGCAGGCAGCGGGCCCCTCCCTGCTTGCCAGCTCCTGGGTGCTATATTAGGGGCTCCAATTCCCAGTAATAGACACACGTCCAAGGTTCCGGGACGGCTGATGAGGGTCTCTTTGTCTGGTGAATTGCTTGAGGCAAGGCACCCTCAGCAGGAGCTCCCATGCACTCGCCGGTGCATGGCAGGAGCACATGCAAGGGCCCGCTCAAAGCGCCCAGAAAGTCTTTTCCCCCTCTCTGTACCGAGCTGATCGCTGCAAGCTACCACGCAACATGAAGGGTCAGCCGCAGTCCCCTCTATGTGGTGGTTATCTAAAGCAGCAGCAGATGGAGTTATCTCCCGTCAGGGCCCCCAGGCTCCCCCAGGGAGCTGGACCGTGCCTTGGGCTGCAGCCTCGCAGCCATGGCGAATGCGAGCTCAAAGACGCAAGCTCCCTTTGATTCGTGCAGCTTCTTTCAACACAGGGTTTGGATGCTGGGCGGAGGCAGTCGCGTGACTGCCGCCGTTCTTGCGGCTGCAGCAGCACTTCGACAGACGCTGCGTTCACAACTCGGATGAGCTGTGCTGCGTTGGGCGTACAGCGTGTCCTGGGGAATCGGTGGCCGTCTGATCAGGCTGCTGGGTGCACAGCTCCCTGGGATTGCTATCAGGAGCCAGGCAAGAACACGCCCGCTTCCGGAACCCGGCCAGCACTCCAAACTGTGCACAGAAGGAGGCGAGCTGCCACCGGCACACCGTGACAAGAGCTGCCGCCCTCCTTCCCTGAAGCTTGGAAAGCATGAAGGCATCTCCCTACTCGAAGCGGGCGCCTCTGCTGGAAAGTAACAATGAGGGAGGCGCATCACTCCTGTTCGGGGGGGTCACGAATTCGACGCCTTCCAGGATTCGAATGCTCTCCGCACCGCGTGAGCGGAGCGGCCAGCCAGTCGGAGCAGAGCTGCACCACCGTGTCCACGCCCCAGCTATAAACCCAGCCTGAATCAATCTTCTCCAAACCAGAGCTCTGGCCATCTGGCTTTCATCTGCGCATAACTCCTGTTCTTTGAGAGGCAAAGCTGCGAGAGGAGGAAGGCACGCCTGCGGTAGGAAAGGCAGCACTGGGATGCCACCCGCCATGACAGGAGGGCTGCTGCTCGAGCGGGCCAGCGGCCGGCCTGGAGGCTGGAAATGCAGGCTGCAGCTGCTTATGCGGCAACGGTGGCTGCTGCCGCCGGGGGCCGACTGCTGTGTGAAAGCTGGCGGCAGCGCAGCCTTCTAGGAGGACCATGGTGCAACCGGGCGCCTGCACCACAGATCCGCCGCAATCCGCAATCATTCTTCAGACTTAGACATGATAAACCCTAAGTCCTAGACCCTAAGCCTAAAATCCAAGAGGCTGGGGCTGGATGCAGGCCCCTCCCCTGCACGTTCCGGCTGCTTCAGAACAAGAGGCACTGCACGCAAAGCGTGACTCCTTGCCACGAAATCCTGGGGCTGAATCGCGCCTGCTGGAGAGGCCCAGGTGGGGGCTTGCTGGCGGGCGCCTGCCTGTGCTGCCGCTTGCTTGCCTTGCTATTGGGTCGAGAAGGTTGAGTGCTCTCGCCAGCCCAGGAGGGGCGCTAAGGGCTGGAGACGTGCAGGGGCAGATCAGCTGCCTCCTTGACTGCTGCCTTCTTCTGGGCTCGCTGCCCCGGTTCCTGCAGATGACAATCGAAGCATGCTTAGGTCTAGTGTTTGGCTCAGGGCTTAGGGTTTAGGGTTGCCGCCTTTGCTGGCGGTGGGGCGACACAAGTTCCCCCGGCCTTCTGCATTGTCATGCAAGAGGAGGCGCTGCCGGCCACCTCCGCCTCTCTGTCCCTCCAGGCTGCCTGGTTTGCTGCTTTGCTTCTCGGCTGCCACTAGCTGCCACAGCCTGGACATGAACGCGTGTTTTGGGTGGCTCAGCTCAGGCAGAGAGCTGAAGCGACCAGAAGCAGCGCTGCCAAAAGGCGGGCAGGAGGGATGGAGCAGATGGGTGGGAGCAGGCCTTGGAGGGAGCAAGGCAGCAGCAAGGTCAGTCCCAGTCGGTGGCTCTCTAAGTAGGCATGTTTCTGGCAGCGCGTCCATGCAAGGCCTGTCTTTCATGTGCCGCCGGGCAAGAATGTGTGGCTAGTAGGAAGCGCAGCAGGCCGGCAGCTGCGGTTCGCGTGGCCAGGCTGGTTGAAAGCTGTTTGACGACAGCTGAAATGTAGAAAACTGGGAAACAGAAGGGGTTTGTTGCTGACTGCGAGGTCCGAAGCCGATGTCAAGTCGAGCCTATGCTCTCAGGCTGGCTGAATAAAAAAGGACGCCTCAGGACTGCGTGGATGTCACGCTGCGATGAGCATAAGTTCTGCAGGTTGCCAGTCAGCTGCGGTCAGTGGGCTGCCATTCAGCGTTCCTAGTTTCTCGGCGGCCGTTCCTCTCTTGATGGCACCAGCAGCAAACCATCAGCAGGGCTCACGCAGGCTATGCACCATCGAGCCGCCTGAACAGCTGCAGAAGAGCTGGTGCTGGTGGGAGGCAGTGCGCTTGTGTGGAATCGAGCCGCTCCTTACCGGTGGGCAACAGCGGCTCGCTGTTCGTGGATGGCTTCCCTCCTCGCGCCCGCGGCAACGCCTATTGGCCTTCATCTTCTCCCATTCGCTCACGAGACTAAGCTGCAGCTCCTGCAAACAGGCGCGGCCTAAATGACATCCGGCTCCCAGCAAGGCTGTACCGAAATCCTACGTTCTCTGGCTTACTCAGGAGTCCCTGGGCGGGGCGCCCGAAAATGAAAAAAGGACCTGGCTGGCAAAGGCAGAAGCCAGGACAAACAAGAAGGCCCCGCCGAGCTGCAGTCTTCCTAAGCGGCAGTCAAGATGAGTCATGTCGGTTGGTACAGGGGCGCCTTTTCCCCCCGTTTTTCCCATTTCTTATCAGGTTGCCTGATTGTTTCTTCTCGATTTGCCACTGCTCGCCGCTCAGCTGCATCAGAAAAAAGCGCAAGCGATGAATTGAAGTCGCTGCTCAGGCAGCAAGCTGAGATCAGTCAGACGCGCAACCAAAGTAGCTGCCAGTAGAAGGCAGCGAAGCATCATGGAGGTGAGAACCAGCCTTCTTTTCAGCGATGAGACGGCAGCACGGCAGGCGCCTACTGGGCCTTCTCCGCCTCCCCCTGCGAGATGATTCTGGCCTCTTGCGCTTAACGTGCACAACAGCCTTGGTGAGCTGGCAGCCTGCTGCAGCGGCGGCGCAGATAGCGCAGAGCTTACTGTCGCGGGCAGGGCCACCAGCTGAACTTCTTCAGGGAGCAGTCCCAATCGTAAAGCTCCAGCAGGGGCAGGGCCAGCTGAACTTCTTCAGGGAGTAGTCCCAATCGTAAAGCTCCAGCAGCGCCCGATGCTGCACACCCGACAGGATCCAAAGTTCCGTCGCCTGCAGGTAAGGGCAGGCCAAGAAGATTGATTCAGGCTGTGCCAGGGCAGCAACTCGGGCTGTCTGCGCGGCGCAGGTGTGGCTTCTCTGGCACAGCAGAGGAGCGTGTGGTGGTGCTCGGGAAGAGAGAAAAGGTCTCACTTGGAGAAATTCTGAGACACTGGAGTGGCGGCGTTCGCCTGCAGCATCCTCGCCGACGTCTCCAGCAGCGTGTCTTTGGAAGAGCGGTCAGCACGCGGCAGCGCAGCAGAGTGACAACGCAGGTAGACCTCTCTCTGTAGCAGCTCGTTCCTTCCCCTGGTGTTGTTCTTGCGTTTCCTTTCCCCTGCAGTCGACCGCAGCTGCACCACCATGAGGAGGCATCACCTGCTGCTGCTGGCACAGCACGGAATCAGCAGAGCCTCAAGGAATGCAAGTCCCACTTGGCAAACTTTTGGTTCCAGTGCGTACCGTTTCAGCTGAGGAGGGCCCTGCTGCAGCAGCGGCGCAGAGCGTAATGTTGAGCTGTTTCTGGCGCAGCTCCTGCAGGCCCGCAGCAGCCAGCGTTGAGGACTTGAATCACAGAGCAGGCGTGTCAGCTCACCAGGCCCGCTGCTGCACAACCTTGTGCAGAGTGCCCCATCATGGTGCGTACTGCTAGAATGTTTTTTGCAGGTTCTCCCACCAAGGCTACCACCATCATTTGCTGCTTGGCCTGTTTGTCTGGCTGCAATCACCAGCTCACCGGCTTGCACTGGCCTGACCCCAAGGGTCCTGGCAACCATCAGGCGCACCTGGCCTTGCCGTTCATTGGGGCGGCGAGTCGAGGGCCCCATATGGGAGTCAAGCCCTCCAGGCTGAGCCAGCGTAGCTCACCGGGCGCGTCTGTCACGACCAGAATGTGGCGCCTGGCCGCTGCGGCTATGGGTCCTGCCCATTTGCTGTAGAGTGCCCTCCCAGTTGTTGAGCACCTCGATAGTGAGATGCTTGCGCCGGCGCTGGTTGCGAGAACTGCACCGTGAGCACATTCGATTTTCAGGGCTTAGTGTAAACCCTAGAACTTTAACCCTTAAACCCTAAACGCGTGTCGGTTACATTGGCTGCGGCGGCGGCTGCACAGCTGTTGTTTGGTTCGGAGGCAAGCCGCACCCGAGGCTTGCGTGCGCTGAGAGGCCAGTGCTGCCGGAGTCCCTGATAATCAGGCAGCGCTTCCTGCCGTCCGAAAAGCCGGCCAGCTCTTGGCGGTTTACGCTGTCGCAGCCACAAGCGCGAATGCCGACCTGCCGGTGACCTGCGAGCGCCCGCGCTCACGTCAGTCGCACCCCGTCTTGTAGTAACAGTGATCACTGTGTTACATAGTGTCGCAAGTGACGCTGGTGACGCTCTGATCAGGAACGTCCAGCTCAGCGGCCGCGCAGGCTCGTCAGCTCACAAGCGGCGGGGAGGATGCTGCGCAGCATCTGTGCAAGAGGGCTGGCCAAAGATGCCGCTGAGTTGTTGTCCACCTGGTAAACCATAAACCCTAAACCCTAGTCCCTCAGCCCTGAACGAGTGTTCACCTGGCAAAAGGCAGGCTGCTGTGATGGTGCTTCATCGGGTGCGGGCGTCGACTTTGAGATGTCAGCAGCACTCTGGAGGGCGTCCGATTGCGCGCGTAGGCGGACTCCTCTGGTGGCAGCTGGTCCATGCAAGCCCTGGCTTGGAGCGCCGCCGAGCCGGCCTCGCGGAGCAAGAGTGGCCAGGCAGCGCAGCAGGCTGCCGGCTGCCGGCTGGCAGAGTGCAGGGGGCTCCTGTCACCGGGCGCAGGCGCAGGCGCGCTCTTCAGCGCCAGTTTGAAGGATGGGTCCTTGCTCTGGACTTGGGCGGAAGCTCACAAGGGGCGCAGACTGCTGCGCCAAACTAGGTCCTCTGTCCAAAGTATCTCGACGAGTCACGCTATCAAGCAATGGCCAGGCTGGCCCTAGGCCCTAAAGCTCTTCACGAAGCCCTAAACCTCTACAGCCAGCGCGCCCGCTTCTTCTGCCGCGGTGTGGCCGGCTCGGCGCCTGCCATAAAACCCTAAACCCTAAAACACATGGCGAGGAGCAGCGGGGGGCGGATGAGGGGCGGAGGCTGGCACCGGTGGCGCGGAGGCCGGCGAGGGGCGCCTAAAGCCGTCGATCTCCAGCACGGTCGGCTGCGGGACGAGAAGCGCCGGCAGCGTCTCTAGGCTGTCCGCCCAGCCAAAAAGCGCCAGGCTGCACAGGGCGCCCAGGCCGCTCAGGCCGCCTGTTGTTTTGGGGCTTTTTTTTGTTTTTTGGTGGATTGGACATCGACCGCGCTACAGCAGGGGCCGGCGTCAGCAACGCACTGCACAAAGGCCGCGAGGTTAGGGTTTCTAGGTTTAGTCTTTAGGGTTGGGTGACCAGAAACCCTAGCTCCTAAAACCCTAAGGATCACCCTCTGCGGGGCGCAGACCACTCCTTTCCGAAGCGCCGAAGTGCAGCAGGCAAGAACCCCGCGTTGAGCCTTGCCGGGCGTCGATGCACAGCTGCTGCTCCAGCCCTGGCAGCTGTCACAGCTCACGCGGCGGCGGGAAGTGGAGGGCGGGCGGCAGGCACGGCCGCAGCTCGCGCAGCAACCCTAGGCCCTAAAACCTAAACCCCAAACCCTCAATCCTAAACCAGAAGCTGCGGAGCGCCTGAGGCGAGCGGAGGCGCCGGGCTCAGAGCAGCTCGGCGGGGGACAGAGCCGCGGCGGCAGTCCTCCCAGCCAGCACTTGTTGATTCCCGCACCCAGCGAGGCAGAGGGGAGGCAAGCGCAGGGACGGGCGCCCGCACCTGCACCGTGTCTCCAGTTCCTAACACCCCAAGGATCACGCTCTGCGGGGCGCAGACCACTGCTTCCCAAGTGCCGAAGTGCGGTAGGCACGCACCTCGCGTAGAGCCTTGCCGGGTGGCGATGCACAGCTGCTCCAGCCTGGCCGGCGGCGTGGAAGCAAAAGGGCCACAGCCCAAGCAGCGTTGTCATCGTCGGTGTCTTGTCGCTGAAGCCGCTGGCCGTCAGCTCAATGCCCAGATGATGTCCAGGCAAGACCGCTTGCCTGCGCGCAAGGCACGGCGAATGGTTTTGGCCCTGAAATGATGAAAATTTGGGACACTTTTGAAGTATTTTGAAGCGAATTTTTACGAGCGGGTGCTGCGGTGGCGCACTCCTGGCGGCTGATGCGGCCCCCTACGCAAACGTGCGACCAAAACACTCTCCGTCGGCGGGGAATGGTACTTCTCACCCAGCAGGCCCGTTCTTGCGCTCCTGAACGGCACGCATTGGCCCACATTATGTCATGAACAAATTGGGCTCGCGGGAATTGCACTGAGCAGCAATTAAATTTCAAAACTGAGTAGTTATTCCCAGCTCAGGCGTAACAACTCACCTGCTGTGCCAGCAGCCGCGTGGGGAAAACCTCCTCAAGGACGCAAATGACGAACCATGCTTCTCCAGCCGCACAAGGACCAGAAGCCGCGAGGCGTGTGCAAGGCGCATAATAAGAAGGTGGGTCCTGGAGCTCTACGGCCGCGAGGCTGCGGACTGCAGGAGGGACTGCATCATTTCTCCAAAGCTGCAGCTCTCGCGCAGCAGCATCGACTGCGCCGCCAGCATGTGCTGCTCGGCCTCCTCCTGCGCCAGCCGGGCGCGCAAAATGTTAGAAATATTTAAACAAAAAAATTAAATCAATAAATGCACACTCAGCTTATATTTTTAATTTTTAAAATGTTTTATTTATGTATTTTAAATTAAATTAATTTATTTTTAACAATAAAATAAAACAAGATTTTTTTCAAATTTTATTTTTTAAGTTTACAAAAGATTTTAAAAAAATCACACCAAGAGCCATTTTTAGGGTATTTTAGGGTCGAACCTTACCGACCAGATGATGCAGTCCCACCGTAGCTGTGTGCCGGCAACCCCGCTCGCCCGCCAGTAGCGTCCCATTGTTTTATTTGGCGGTTCCAGCAGCCTCCAGCTGCTGCAGGCAGCACCTGAGCCGCTCAGGGCAAGCTGGCGGGCAAAAATGGTGCTTGCGCTGCCATCTAGGCTTGCAAGATAGCATCAGAGCGGTCACCTTCAGGGCTGCAACTGCATGAGCCTTGCTCAGTGGCCAGAGCAAGGATTGCAGCACCATGTCTGCGCCCGCAAGTGGGCCGGTATCACGGCATTGAAGTCGCCAGTCTGCCCAAAAAGCACAAGAACTGCAGAAGACGACGGCAGTCATAGCAGCGCCAGCCAAACTGCCGTTTGCCAAAGCAGCAGGCGCAGCGATTTGGAAGCTGCAAGCAGAGCGTGCGGGAAGGCAGCGGACCTGAAAGGCGGTAGTGGCTAAAACCCTTTACCCGTTAGGGCTTTAGGGACCCTAAAGGCGGCAGAGGGCCGGGCCGCTACGTGGTGCATGTGGGAGCTCTGCAGCGCTGGCAGCTCATCCAGACAAGCAGTTTTTTGACAGAGTCCCTGCAGGCCGGCGCCTGCAAATGTGTGTGTGGCAAGGAGGCAGGGGCTGGCAGCTTTCACTCGCTTGCTCGTGGAAGGGGGAAGATTATTACCTGGTAGCATCTTCCTCCAGCAGGGCGATTCATGGTGAAGGGCGGCACAGAAGGCAGGTGTGGGTAGCTTTGCCTTTGGTGGGGCTGCTAGCCTGCTAGGCCTGCAGGCACCGCACACTCGCTCACGAGCTGGTGCCCTGCATGCTGCGATGCAGGGATTTTGCCAGGCTGTCAAAAAAGGAGCAAAAGCTCTGCATGTGGGCGGTGCTTCTGGCTTGTTAGCGCAGCCGTTGCTGGTAATGCAGGCTGGCCCCGTGTGCACTGTGTCAGTTGTAGCCCTGCTGCCGCACTGCCTTATCAGTCTGGTGCTGCAGCAGCGTGCTCTCCCGCACGCTTGCTAGGGATGGTGCTTGGAGATGAGCGCCACCCTGGCAGCTGCTAGCAAGGTACGCAGCAGAAAGGAAGCGGACCTGAGGGGCAGCAAAGTGCTAAACTGCCAGCCAGGCAGCTGGTGGTAGTGGTTGATGTGCGCTGGCAGCTGATCCATGCAAGTTTGTGAGCAAAACTCCTGCTAGGAGCTCCTGCAGGGCAGCGCCGGTGAATGTGGAGAGTGGCCAGGAAGAAGCATGTGCGGACAGCCTTCCAGTCCTGCTGGCTGGCTTCCCTGCAGCTTCCCTCCAGGTCAGCCGCCTCTGGCCACACAAAAAGAACAAATTCAAAGTGATTCCAATTCAAAAGTGAGTTCTTCTGCTGCCAGTCTGGGGAGAGATTACGGGCGCGTGTTCAGGAGGCGGCTCGCACCTGGACGGCCGCAGCAGAAACGGATAGAAAGGTGGGTGTGTACAGGCTGCCAGCGTTTGTTTGCTTGTGGTGGGCAGCAGGGTAGCGTCCCTCTTAGCGTTTTCTGTGCAGCAATTTTTACTGCGCCGGCTGGCAAGGTTCCAATGCAGGCAGAAGCGGAAAGCCGTCCATGCACTGGCACTGGCAAGAGTTCTGGGGGCGTCAGCTGGCTTTGCAACTTTAACGGCTGCTGGGGTCGCGGCAAGCTGGTCACCCAGATTGCCTCGTTATTGCGGCGAAAGGCGAGTAATTACTAATAATTATTATGTTAACGGTTGCTGCACTGCTGGCACTCGCGCCGCCCGCGCTGGCAGGGTCGTTAAGATCACGCTCCAAGGAAGAAGCTGGAAGAAGCTTGCAAGCCAGCGCTCTGCTTGGCAGCAGGCAAGTCTGGCGTCAGGCAGCAGTTAGGAGGACCCAGTCCTGTTTACACTTCAAAAAAAAAATTTAATTTTATAAAAATTTTATTAAAAAAAATTTATTAATAAATTAATAGAATTGAAAGTGCCTTCTTTTTATTAAAAGGAGGGCAGGCGGGCAGCGGACCTCGACCAGAGTAGCTTCAGCCTGTAGGGGGTCAAACGTTGGCTCGCAGTACACCACGTGCCCGCCCATAAGTACGGGGCGAGTGGCCTGCTGAAGGGCGGCCATTTGGGGGCCATGGTGCAGCATCTGCATTCTCGCATGGCGCAGGGGGCGGCACTCAGCCCTGCGCCCCGCCAGTGCGGAAGCTTCTGGTGCCAGCGCAGAGCATTTGGGTTTAGGTTTTAGGCTAAGGCAATCCTGAGGGTTCTTGGTGTAGGGTTTAGGTTCAAATTTCCCTAAACTCTGAAACGAAACCCTAAGAACAACAAAAACACCGGTGCAGAGGGTTTAGGCCCTCTGCCAGCTGCTGTGCGAGAGCTTGCTCTGGGGAAGGAGAGCAGCTCAGGTGGCGGGGCTGTGCTGCGCAAGCCGCCGGCTGGGGTGAGCATGTTCAAAAGCATTCAAAAGCATTGCTTTCAAACCCCAAGGCAGCTGATCAAACAACTGCAGAGGCAACAGCTATTGCTTTCAAAACCCCAAGGCAGCTGACCAAACAACTGCAGAGGCAACAGCTCAGGCTCTTGAGCAGAGAGCCGCAGCGTGATTCACATCCGCACCTCCCTCTGCCCGGCGCAGCACTGCTGTGTCTGCCAGCAAAGGGGCCAACCGGGCTTTTGGAGCGCACCTTGGCCTTCCAGACAGACAGTGCCTCCTTTAGCACTCGCTGAGGCACAGAACAAGCCGCCAACGAGATAGCGCGGCGATGATGCATGGCTGCAGGAGCTTCAAATCCGCATCCAGGCAAGGCGTCGGGTGCCGAAGAAAGATGGCCTTTGTTGCGCCAGCCAAGAGAATGCGGCGCCGTGCTACGCAGTGGTGAGTCATAGAGGGCAGCCCGCGGCCCGCACGGCTGCCACCTTGTTTGTTGAAGACCTTGTTGCTGCTGCACACAGCAGAGCAAATTGAGGAACCGGTTGATAGTCATCAGATACAGCGGGTTTGTGAACTTGAATCAGAACGAGCTTCAAGTGGTAAAATGGGCCGTCAGTCGGTGCGCAGCCTGGAGCAGGGATGAGGGCATAGGAGAGCACTGCAGCAGGAGAAGCGCACCTGAGGCTGCTGGGCAGGTTGGCTCCGCGTCGTCGCCGGCCAGCACCTTCCTGACGATTTCAAGCGCCTCTCTGCTGCAGCTAATGTCGTACGACACCAGCTCCTTCAGCAAGCCGCACGCCCTGCACAAAAAGTTTAAGTCCGCAGCCGAGACCAGCAGGTAGTAATGGGTAGCTGATTTAGGGAATTTTTCGCGGTTTGCCTTGCAGTCTCCCACCAGCACGGCTGTAACAGCTGCAATAGGGACTGCCTCAGCACCTGCTGGCAGCAGCGCCCGCGTGCTTGCTGTGCTCTCTGAGCACTGTCACAGAAGATCCAGGAGTGCTCTTGCCACCTCCCCAACAGCACGCCGGGGGCAGCTCTAGGAGCCAGACAGCTGCTAGGAGCAGGCAGCTCTAGGAGCAGACATGGCGGCAGCGCCGCGCGTTGGCCGCTTCAGACAGCACTGCGCAGCCTTGGCTGCCTGTCTGCTATGCTGCCACAGTGGCAAAACAATGCTAGCTGGGGTCTGAAAATTGCCGTCAAAGCAGCCACCGACACACAAGTGGTGAGGAGAGGGGGGCGCGCCAGTGAGGCAACAGAGCTGGCGGAGCCGGGCCGCCAGAGGTTGGTGGTAGAATAAAAGAAGCAGTGGCCCAAGCGAGAGCATCAGGAGGCGCCCCGCTGCGGCTCTCCTGCGAGCCGGCTGCAAGTGTGAGTGGCTTGTGGTAGCCGCAAGCTGGCAGCTTTGCCCAATTCCTGGGCAGGAGAAGGCTAGTCACCTACTGGCCACATCCGACTCTCCGCCTGGCGCTTTTTTTGTGGTTGGCAGCAGCAGCTACAGGGAAAAAACAGGTTGGCCAGCGTCGCTTTTGAACCTGGCCTGCAGGGCGCCACACACACGCTCAGATGCTGGGGCCCTGCCTCTTGTCTGCTCTGCTTTTGGGGCAGCAAGACCCACTGCTTCTGGGCGCGAGGGCAATGACGCCGTCGCAGCGGAGTGTCCTGGACTAGTCCAGGGCCTGCTCGTAGTGCTCGAAGTACTGCCTAATCCTGACGTCGCCGGGCAGAGCTCCCAGGTTGCCGAGAGCGGCATTCTCACGCAGAGCGAGATCGCAGCCGTGCGCGGCACCACGACGGTCCTCAGGCTACCGTCGACCCTACCGCCCATGTCCTCGTACCTTAGCAGTCCTGTCTTGCCGGTCAGCTTGCTGCCTAGCAAATGCTTGTAGGCGCCGGCTCCCATCTTGCCCTGCAGAACTGCCTCCGCTGCCTTCGAGTAGTCATTGCTCAGTACGCCAGCTCCTGTGGCGAGAAAGCAAGCTGACCGCTCTCAGCAGTCAGGAGCGCAGCCCGAGCAGCGAGTGACATAATAGTGAGGAGAGGAGCGGGCCTTTTGAGGCGGCAGAGCGGCAGGCCGCCAGGCGTTTGTGGTAGAACTCCAGGAGCGCTGGCACCATGCGCTGAAATTTTAGCAGCGCTGGCAGCTGGTCCAGGCAATGACAGCGCCTGCATGCCAACCCCAGCGAGAACTGTAAGTGCCAGGAAGCCCGGGCGGGCGGCTGCAGCTCACACGCAAGGCGGCAGCCAGTCAGCGTGTGCTAATACTCCCTGCGAGGCATTAATTCACTTGCAATTACCGCAGAAGACATCACGCAGTTGCCTCACCCGTGGGACTGGCTCAAGCAGCGCCTTCCAAGATGGCCCCCACCCCATGTCAGAGCGGAGCGCAAGTCGCTTTCGAAGCCAGGCTCTTGAGAATGTCTGCGTCGGTGGGCTGGGCGGGCAGCCTGCTGGTCTGCAGGCTCATTTGTTACACATCATCATTATCATTCGGAGCACTCACCGCTCCTAGGCAGAGAGAGCAGCAGCGGCAGCTCGGATCGTGCGAGGGGGCAGCTTGCAGCGGCATGCGGCGATCCAAGCAGGAAGCGGGAAGCATGCAAGCGCCTGCTGCTTGGCACCTGGAGCAAGAAAGCTCGGTGGCAGGAGGCGCGAGCATGGTTGAGCCTCCCACTGTTTGATCTGGAAGGAGCTCAAGGAGGAGCTCAGGCTGAAAGCAGAGAAGCATCCACCGCTGCGGGCGTGCAGAGAGAATTTGAACCGATTTGAACTGAAGCAGAGTGTCCCGGTGGTAGGATCTGCTGCTTTGCTGTGCCGTCTTGCTGCCCTTTTGGATGAGCATGTGCATTTAAGCGCCGCTAGCCTGTTCCCGAGACAGCTGATAGCCGTCAGCAATGAGCAGCAGCATGGCTCATCAGGAGCAGAGAGCGGCGATTCCTCTGTCTCTTGGCAGGCCGCTGCAATCTAAGGGGCCAGCAGAGGAGAGTGGATGCAGGACGAACATGGGGCTCGGCGGTGGCGGGAGCGACGCAGGGGCAGCTATTCCGGTGCCGTAGAAAACCCACAGGCACTCCGTGGCAGTAGTACCGCGCCGCAGCAGAGCGCCAGGATTCCAGCTCGGCAATGGTGACGAGAGTCTGTGTGCCGCAACGGCAGCTCGTAAGCTGCCAGATCAGCAGCTCCGGTTTTGAATTTTGAATGAAATTTTGAACAGGAAAGTTTTGAACAGGAGGCAGCGCACCCGTACCTTGTTCATGAGCTCGCTCGCTCTCCTAGTGTTTGCAGGCTTGGGGGGTCTCTCAGTGCAGAGTAGCTGCGCCGCGCCCTGCTGGCAAGCTGCCCTCTCAGAGGTGCGGTGGCTGACACTGCTGCTGCAGGCGGCCAAGGCTGGGGCGACTAATGCGGCACCTTCTCTTGGGAAAGCCAAGTAGGCCATGCAGCACAGCCAGCACCGGCAACAAGGCCTTGCTTGTATGTCGCCCTGGCAGCTGCTCCATGCAAGTCCAGCCAAGGGAGGCGTGGCAGATCGCGTCAAACACCTCTCAGCCAGCGGGCCTGCGGCACAACTAGGGACGTTTCCGACCCAGTAAGTGCTGAGCGAGCACTTTTATTTCGAATGTGGGCCAGCATTTTGCTGTCCGGGGAGAATCTGCCAGGGCAGGTTCCTCACAGCAGCACCTGTCACAGGCCTTTCTTCGCTTGTGTGCCTGAAAGGACAGCTGCTGTCGCCCAGGCAAGCAGAGGAGCACCGCCTCAGCCAGTGCAGGCGCAGCCAGGCAGTGTCTTGGGCAAAGGAAGAGGTAGGAGGCCGGGGACATACTTGGACTGGTTTTGCCGATGGCAGGTGTTGGGCGGTGGCTACGGGGTCTCCTCCGCTGCTGCGCGGTGCGATTCTGGCGACTGCTGCTCTTGCTCTCCTGGATCTTCTGCAGGGCAGCAGGCAGCCAAGCAAAGCTCGGCAGGCAGCTGCCGTGGGAATGCAGGGGAGCCTTGCCTTGTTTGTAGATTGGCCCTCCTGCCAGGTCACAGGGACAGGGCGGGAAGAGGCTGGCCTGAGTGGTGGGTGACTTGATGGTTGGCAGAAAGGATGGATTTGAAACAAAGCGATGGGCCACGTGACCTCGAATCTCAAAGCAGAATGAGGGTATTCGTAGCAATTGGTGTGATTTGCAGCAGCTCGTGGCCCAGCGTGTCCCTGATGGCCTGCGAGCCTGACAGCGGGGCAGCATCGTCAGTCTTGCAAGGCACGGCGTGACATTATTCAACGAGTCGGCTTGCTGGGTTGCGGGCCCTTGCCATTGCGCCATCTGTAAGGAGGCCGCGCTGGGCGCTGCGTTGTTTGATTCTAAACGTCGCTGTTACGGATGGACTGTCCTGTCTCTGAAGCCTGCAGCAGGGTGCCGGCTTAGCAACGATGCCAAGAACCTCCTTAATAGTGCTGCATCAGGGGCATGTTGGGGGCAACATGCGCAGTCAGTGTCAGCAGGAGCGTGCCCTTAAGGGCTCAAGCGTGAGCGATCGGTTGCATCTCCCCAGGGGCCGCGCAGGGTCGGAGGCCGTGGTTATGGGCCTTCTCAGCACCTGCATGCACTTGAAAGGTGCCTCAGCTGCAGACGCAGTTATTGCTAAGCTTGCGCTTGGTTTCTGCTGGGGCATGTGGGCAGCTGAGCAAGCGCGAAACCTTCTGCAGCCAGGCACAGCGAGGGGTGGGGTGCCTTTACCTTCAACTAGGCCATCAGAAATGTACCAAACTTTGTATCCGTGAGGTAGCCTGCGGCCACGGTCTCGCTGCTTAGCTCCTTGGCAGGGACCCACGCGTAACAGCAGCAGCACCACGAGCAGCCTGTCATGGCCAAGAGACTGATGCATGTCTTGGTCTGCCTTGTGGCAATGCCAGAGCGCTCCCTGCAGGCCAGCTTCTGAATCCGAGGCTTGTTTTCTGCCGATGGCAATGACCAGACCAGAAGCTCGTGCAGGCACCTCGGCTGAGGCCCGATGGCATATATGAGCAGGCTGGGAGCAGATCTGACGCCCATTGCTGCAGGCTCGTGGCGCTGCACGCTGTGCTGCAGGGGGCTTCCTCGGACAAGTCCAAGCCGAAAACACCAGCTGGGAGGGGCAACCTGAGAGCAGGCCATGCACGCCCATCTGGCTTTGTTGGAGCTCGACGACGTAGTCTCGACGACGTCGGACTCGCTCTTGTACGACGGCGCCTGCTGCGACTTCCTGTTCTGCATGGTCTGGTTCACAGCCACGATTCAGGGACTGGGCCACGGCGCGTAGCTCGTTCCCGGAGTCGCGCATGTCGCTGGCAATCCGTCTTGGTTGTTGTCTGCTGCCGTGCTGCCAACGGCGGCGCCTGCGGGGCGGACAGGCCGCAACCGCTGAGTCCCGGAAAAACTGCGTGTGAGGAGAGTGGACGCAGGCGAAGAGGGCGCCTCACAGCCACCTTGCCTCGGATCTAAGGAGCCTATTTGCGGCTTGGATTGGGGCTGTCAGCTCGTGCAGAGCCGGCCGGGGCCGCCGCATGCTGACGTGCCCGGATCGCGAGCGCCGAGATGCTGCGGCGCGGGGGCCTGGGGACCATGGTCAGGCCGCGCTTAGTGCTCTCAAAGCGAACAAAATATGCGGACTGAGCTTTCTGAAGGGGGATGGGGGCAAGTCCCTCGGAAATCCGAGGTATCTCGGAATAATCGACCCCGCCGCTGGCCCGCCTTCTCATTCAATGTGTCTTCAATGTGCTTCAGCATATCAGCTGCCACCTTAAGATGTACTAGGTTGCGCTGCCAGTCTCATGCAGGAGTAGTTAAGTCAAGCCGCAGCACTGCATGACGCCAAGAACGCGAGCTCTGAAGCACACCAGCTGGCAAGCACCATCAATGCTACTGCTGCGTAGGCCATGGCAGAGAAACCAAACAAGCTGTTCAGCCAAGGCTGCAGGATCAAAAGCCGAAGGAAGCACGGCCCATGCGTCTTGTGCAAGCGTGCTTATCTTATAGTATCACTAACACGGTGCCTGCTTTGCCACCAGGCACGAGTCGAATGCGTAACATAACGCTGTGCCGTCGCAGCCTTGCGCTTGGTCGCGTCCCCATTTCTCCTGCCCGCGCGCTGCCCCGTAGCTGCAGTGCTATGTCATGCTCTCGTTACGTTACACATTCCATCCCTCCATCCCAGCGCCAGGTGCGCGAAAACATCGGCTGACAACATAACGCCGCGTAACATGATGCTGCGCCGTCGCAGCCTAGCGCTTGGTCGCATCCCACTTGCTCCTGCCCGCGCGCTGCCCGGCGGCCGCCGCCTGCGCCTTGGCCTGAGCCACGATGCTGGCAGCCATGCTGCTGGCCGCAGCAGCACTGCCGGCACCTAGCCCTGCAGTTCCTGGCCGAGCCAAAGTCTCGCTGTGCCCTCTGGAGAATTCGACAGCCTGGCCTTTCGAGCGCGTCCGCTCGTCGGCGTGCTGCTGCCATTCTGCCTGCAGCCTGCGGGCGGCGCCGGCGCGGGCGTTAGGGTTCTGATTAGAGTTTGGGGGAGCGGTTGAGGAGGCCGTGGGCGGAAACGGAGGGTGTGCGTTCGGAGTTGCGGGACTCCCGGCGGCGTATTGACACTGGAAACAGAACGAATTTGAATTGTGAAAGATTGTGATGCTGTCGACAGCAAAAACGCTGACCAGACAGCTCTTGCAAAGAGCACGCCGCCAGTGATGCGCTGAAATCAATTCGCCAAAACGTGGCTGGCGCCCGCTCGGACGTTTCGGAAGATTGGGATTTAGGGTTTAGGGTGCCGCCCCTGGCCTTCCGCGCTGCTGCGGCTCTCAGTCAATTGCTACAGCTGGTTCGCTTCCCTGCGCTTAGGGTTTGAGACATACAGTCTAGGGTTTATGACCTCTGAAGACCAGGGAAGAGCAGGTACGCGACTGACGAAGCCGTACAGCAGCGCTCCCCCCGAAACCCTACCAAGGGTCTGCGACGGTCCCGGGGAATGAAAGAGCACCTGTCGTAGAAGTCCTCCTCCGGCAGTCCGACTGGGTCAAAAACCTCTCTAGGGTAACACGTCCCATGCTCCGAGATCTTGTCGTACACGACGCAGTGCTGCAGGAAATCAGGGTTCCGGTAGCCGGAGAGCGACCTGGTAGGGTTTCGGGACAGGCTGTCAGAAACACAGGCTGTCTGGGAGCCGGCCGAGCTGTCAGGCGGGGAAGCTGGAGCATAGTGCGGCTGAGCGGAGGGCTGCCAGGCATAATGACATGCTTTTGACGTGATGGAAAACCCTAGTAGGGTTCCTCAAGCCCTACTGCTGTCAGAAACACAGGCTGTCTAGGATCTGGCCGAACTGTCAGGCAGGGAAGTCGGAGCCTGGTGCGTCGGAACGAATGGCTGCCAGGAAACCTGACAGGAATCGACTCAAACAACCCTAATAGGGTTCATCAAACCCTAAGGTTCGGGTCGACGCCAGGCTGGCGGAGCATGCCTGAGGGCGCTGCTGATGGTCGTTCCAGTCTCCGCCTGCTTCTGCAGATACTCTGTCACTTTGGCCTGCATTGCATCACAGAAATCCAATTTAGTTATTACTTATTGCAGACAGCCGCAGACACTGGCAGGCACCCAGCCGGGAGGAGCGCTAATTTACGTAAAAGGTAAAAGATTCTCCCCTTTGTAGAACGTTTCTCCCGGCTCTGACGGCCCATTTTGTGTGGGGAGAAATGGCAATTCTCCCGGCGAAAGGGAAGAAGGGGGCAAGAATAGTTTTCTTTTCCAGAGGCCTTGCATTTTACCCTCATCAATGGGGAGGGGCGCCCTGACCTGCACTTCGGGCGGGCACTCGGCCTCTGGCGGCTCGGCCAGCTCAGGTGGCAGCAGGAACGCGTCCGGATCCTCCTTTTCGGCATCGGCGCCGCCCTGCTGCTCTGCGGGCTCTGGTCCCGCCGCGGCTTCCGCCGCGGCCGCTGCATCTTCGGCTGCGGCCGCCGCAGCCGCAGCCGCAGCCGCAGCCGCCTCCTGCCGCTCGCTGGCCGCCGCCAGGACGGCGGTGATGTCCGTCGTCAGCGGCTCCTCGGACAGCTCGCGCGGCGACGCCGGCTGCGAGGTGTCTGCAAGCCGCAGGACATCCGGCTCACATTTGGCTCAGATTCAACGCAACGACGGGATGTTCACGCGGGTTTCGATGTGTTTGAACGATCAACATCTTGTTATGGCTGCACCCTGCGGCCAAGCTCGCCGTTCTCGCGCGCTGCTTGTACAGAGAGGCTTGGGCAGTCAGGTGGGCTGTGCAGGCACCTGCATCTGGCCGCTGCCGCTTGGGGCTGGCCGTCAGCGCCTCGTCGGCTTCCTCCTCGTCGCTGGCGTACGTGCCCAGCAGGCCCAGCAGGCCTTCCTCGCTGCGCTTCCGCTTCGGCTCTGGAGCATCTGCCATCGCCGCTCCGCTTGGGCGTCAAAGGGCTGACAGCCGTAAGATGATAACCGGATGACCACTATGTGAATCGCTGCTGGACCGCTGGCTCGTCTGGAACACGCTTGTGCAAGCAGCTCAGGCCCGGATGCAGCGGATGTCTCGCGTTTTTTGGCGCAGCAGTGAAGCAAATGGGCTTCCTGTATCGTATACTGTCGTCTCCTGTCTCGTTGCGCTCTGCTACCAAAAAGCAAAAATGTTGGGTGGCTGTGACCCCAGGCTGGCTTGGCTCGTTGTGAGCGGCCAGAGCAGCTAACAAGCCAGCCCAATTCGACGATCGGTGCAGAGATAGTTGTGCAATCGCCGTTGTGCGGACGTGCTCACTGAGCCCGAGGCGCGCGGCACTGCGCAAAGTTTCGTGGGGCGCAGCGAAAGCCGGGTTCAAGAGGCGAAGACGGAGCAGCGGGCGCTGGAGGAGAGAGGCGCAACATATGTAGCAGCCCGGGGCGCGTGAGGCGGCGCGGCGGAGCAATGCCGCTGCTGGGCGGGACAAAGGCGTCCGGCAGCGGGTCCGGGCAGGATGGCGCGGAGGAGGTGATGCAGCCGCCACCAGCGAGTGGCAAGACGGACCTTCTGCTCAGGTTTTTCGACTCGCAGTTCTTCGACGAGTGGATCGCGCTCACGTACGCCACCACTCCTCTCTCCTCCCGCCCTCTCACTGCTGTCTGGGCGAGCTGCGCCCGTACGATGCGTTCTGCACGAGGTCCTGGCAGCAAAAGCAGCCCAATGGCAGCGACTGGCCCTGCCAGGCCAGCTGCTCACTTGCATCCAAGCGCGAGCCCATGCTCTGGCCCTGCCGCTGCCAACCAGCTGATCACATCTCCTGCTTCCGTGGTCGTTTGAAGCCGCACGACGTGCTCCCCTTTGATGACGACCCGCCTTGCAAGGGGCACACTGCGTTTGCTTTGGGGAGAGGAGCATGCCGGTCTTCAAAACTGCTTCCTGGCAGCCAAAGCCAGCCTGCAGCTAGCGTTCTTAACAGCTGACCAGAGCCCGGATCAAGTGCCCCCTCACTGCTCCTGCCAGTCTGGTGCTTTGTCGCTGCCCCCGGCATCAGCGCTGCGTGCATGGTTGCACCTCTCCAGCTGCCTCCGCACGCTCCCAAGCTCCCTGTAACTCCCGCCTGACAGAGCGCACGTGTAACTGCCGCGCAGTTACCTCTACAAGTCCACCTCTCCCGGCGTCCAGGACTACCTTTGCAACCGGCTGTACGGGCTGCCGGAGAAGGGCCTGGAGCGGTGACTCATCCTCCTCCCAGTCGCTTACTAATGCAGGGAAAATCACTGACTGCCTCTACCATGAACCTGAATCCGCGCCGACCGCGGCTGATTTACTGTTCATTTGTTTCATTTCTCGGGCATTTTTTGGGTCCCGCCAACGCTGCGGCTGCCTCTGCTGCTTTGTAACTGCCGTCCCCTTTCCGCATCTGCCGCAGGTACCTCTCCCAGCTGTGCCAGCTGATCATCAGTCGGCCGCGCTGCTCCCTGGAGCGAGTGCTGGTGGATCTCTGCGCCAAGAGCCTGAGGATTGCGGTCAAGGTGGGGACCCCTTCCAGGCCTTACTAAACCACTACACCCTTGTTTTTAACCAGCAAACCCTAAACCCTAAATTTCCAGGCCTGTTGTGGTATGCTGGTTGCCGCTTCATGCGCACACCCCTTTTCCCGCGCAGCCGGCGGTTTTGCCGCGGAAGGTATGCCCGATTCGCTCGCCTGGCGCCAGTTTTGCCATGGAAACCCGCACATTTCGCTCGCCCGGCTGCTGGTTTTGCCACAGAAATGCCTCCCTCGCAGTCCAGTCTTTCGATCTCCCGCAGAAAACACCCAGTCCGCTCGCCTGGCCGTCAATTTTGCCGTGGGACGCCAGTTTTGCCGCTCCAGGCCCACAGTTTTGCCGATTTAGTTCGAGCACGGGCTGTTGCGCTCCAGACACTGGAACAGCGCCTTGCGGGCCAAGATCGGTTTTTCTGCACTGCTGCCCAAGAACTTCGGGTGAATACGTGGGCGGAACGATTTAGGATCCCCGCAAACTCCTTCTGGCACCAGACACAAGGAAGCAGCCTGAACGGCAAGATCGGTTTTGCCGCACTGCTGGTCGATTAGGAAAAAAAATTGTGCAGGAAGCGCAGCCTACTTCAGCGCCCCATCACGAAGGGCGCTTGGGCCCTGTCCGGGCTGGCTTTGCTGGCAGGAGGCCGCTGGCTCGCAGAGAGAAGAGCATGTTTTTATTCAACAAGCATTTCGCATTCATTCAGCATTTATTCATTTATTTACTTATTTCAGCAAATGTTTATTTCGCTCCTGCTCAAACATTCGGCATTAGCCAGCAAAGCATCGCAGCAGCGCAGCAGCGGTCCGATCGTGCAACGAACAGGCAGGACCGCAGGAGAATACAGTTTTCCGACGCTTTGAGCCGCTGAAAACCTGATTTTTGCAACCAAGTGCGGCAAAATCCAATTACTCTTTTCTGACAGAAATTGCCGCATCGCCGCAGGTCTACTGGCTGCTGCTGGCCATCAGCCAGGACCAGCCTAAGAACACGTATGTGGCCGAGCTGCGGGATCGCTGCGAGCGGGCAGCCCTGGAGGGTTACTGGGTGCGCACAAACCCTGTTAGGGCCCTACATGCGGCTTTCTAGACCCTACTAGGGCTCACAGAGCGGTTTTTTGGGCGGCTGTGCCAGCGCCGGAAGCTCTGCAGGGTCGCAGGTTGCGTGTACCCTACCAGGGCCCTACATGGGGTTCCTAAACCCAGGCAGAGTTTTGTGGGGCTCTGCACGGCAAGTGGGGCCAAATAGGGGGGGTCAGCTGCACAAGAGACAGCCGCCTGAAACCCTAACAGGGTGCGATAGGACGGCCTTGCTGCCACCTCGCTTTGTCACATCGACAAACAGTGCTGATGCTGGTGCTGACATCAGAAATGACACCTGAATTTTTAAAAAGAATCGAATTCAGCGCCACTGCTGCTGCTGATGCAACATCCATGCAGATGGCAGCGTCTTGCGTGCCATAGCCTAAACCCTAAACCCTAAACCAAATACTCAATACTCTCATAACCTTACTCACACCACGCGCACATGACTGATTGGGGGCTGCTGCCGGCGCCGCAGGAGCCGCCCTTTCGGGATCCCAAGCTGCTGCCGATGAGCCCGCCGCGCGCCCGCTGGCTGCTGGGATCCCCCACCAGCCCGCGCAGCCGCCCGAATTCCTTCAAGCTGCGGTGAGCTTTCTCCCCCTCGCCTCGCTTCCCCCGCACGTTTTTTCCCGCACGTTTCTTTTCCCGGGCGGCAAAACCTGGCCGGCAAACTCCGTTAATTGTTTCCCTGGGCGGCAGTAACCGGCCGTCAAAACTCCGTGCAAAGGTGTGCGCTCAGGTCTGCTTGTTTGCGAGGGAAATCCAAACCGGGTTTCGAGGCCGAGGTTGACGGCCAGGTTGTGCCGCCCAGGGGAAAAAAACGTGCGGGAAAACATCCTTGGGGGGAAGCGAGGGCAAACAGGCAGTGCAGGGTGAGTTTTTGCCAGCAATTGCTGTTGGGTTTTGCCGCAACGGTTTTGCCAGTAATTTCCTGCAGATAATCAGCCGGAAAACGACCACAATCACACGGCGGCGTGATTGGCGCCTGCTGTATTGTGATGCCAAGGAGGATGGCTAACGCCTTATTTATTTGATTCAATTACTTAATTGTTTAATTATGACTTTTTTAATTCTAGGACTTGTGAAGCTGAGGGTGTGATTGACGCCTGCTGTACTGTGATGCCAAGGAGGACGGTGGCTGCCGCCTTACTAATCAATTTAATTCAATGACCTGATTAATCCAATGGCTCAGTATGTGGCTCCCCTGTGGCAGGTTTGGCTCCCCAGAGCCCTTCGTGTCCCCGCCCCGCGCCCGGCCCGGCTCGGAGCAGCCGGAGCGACCGACATCCCCCGATGGGCTCGGCGGCGGCATCTACTCCTCCTACAGCATGGGCGCTGGCTTGGAGGGGCTCATCTGCGCCTCTCCGTCCGCTGTTCGCGCCGCTATCAGGCGCGCCCCCAGCAGGGGCATCTGACGGCGTAAGAATCGCAAGTGAGTCCTGCATGCCTGGATGTTGATGCCCATCGGGGGGGCCCCACTGCAGGGAGGGCAAGGTGGCACCCGGCAGCGACGGCAAGGAGCGGCAGAGCTCTCTCAGGTGGGCCTCCCTGCCGTCGACCGCCCTGTTCTGCTGCTGTCAGCGGCGGATGGCAGAGATGGGAAGCGAGCTTTTCGAATCTGGCAAACGCAGGAGGCTGCGCGTCGACACTTCGGGCGCCGAGCCGTCCGGCGCGACCGCGGACGCCGCCCGGAGGCACCAGGAGGCCGCGAACGGTGCGCTGTCGCCCGCGATCGCCGCGAATGCCTGCAAACGTCGTCGTACCGGTCATGGACCGCAGAAAATGCGATGAAGGCTGCTCCGTCCTGATGGTGTAGTTGGTTATCACGTTCGCCTTACACGCGAAAGGTCTCCGGTTCGATCCCGGATCAGGGCAGGTTTTGCGCTTTTTACGCTTTTTGCTCGTCCGCCCACCGCGCCCGCGTCGCGCGATCGCAGGCGCCGCGTCCCCGGCCGCGCCGCTCGCCACGCCGCATCCGTCGGCGACCGACATGGCGCTACTGGCGGAGCAGCTGTCGCCGCCGTCGTCGCCGCGGCTGCGGCAGACGACATTCGGCGCGACGCTCGACTTCATCGAGGCGCTCTGCGACGCGTCGTCGGGCCTGACAGCCTTCGCGCCAGTGCGCCACTCATCTGAAACGACATCACCGGGCGGTTTGGTGTCAGTTTCCCCGGGAAACCTGTTTTCTTTATATTTCAAACTCGCCCACCTCACCGAAGGAGGCATCCCAGACCTGCTTGCTCCTTGCAGGAGCTGCCGGCCTCATTCTCCCCTTCAGTTTTTCTTCCCCTTCGCATCCCTCAGTGCCGTCAACATTTCCTCCGCCGCGGGCTAAAACGCTCGCACTGCGCCCGCCGACGCCCTGTAACTCCCACGTCGGCCGTAACTGTCGCAGGAGGACCGCCAGTGGGCGCTGCGCAAGGGCCTGGAGGAGATCAACCGCGAGATCGAGGCGGCATCCCGCGCCGGCGTCGCATGCTGGTTTCCGATGTCGTCGCGCAACGAGCGCATCGTGCGGCTGGCTGGGAAGGAGGCAGTGCTGCTGAACTCGCGGTACGTGTTTTCTGAAGAGGATGATTGATGGGGTTCACGAAAAGTAGCAGCCAGGCTGCGCTATGAGCGGCAATACACCGGGGCTCTGGGGAAAACCTGGTCATCAGCATATCGGTGCCGGCAATTCCTCAATCACACAGAGCTTTCCCGGGGCGACGGCCGCTGGCTGTCACATTTCAGCTCAGCTCTCGAGCAGAAGCCCGATGCCTTGGTGCGCTGCTGAGCGCGTCTGCAAACGTGGATTCAGCTCAGCTCGAGCCGAAACTCTGGGCCTTGGTGTGCGGCTGACTGCACGCTGTCGCCCCCGGCCTTTTGATAATTACCATTACCATTCTCATTGTTGTTATTGTTATCGCTATTGTTATTGTTATTTGACACAAATCACGCCGCATGTCCCATCTTGGGCCTGGCCCAGCTAAGGGGCATCAGCTGCCCTGTCTGGCTTCAGTCTCTCAGCCCCGCCCCCGCGCCAACATTGTAACTCCTGCACACGCTGACGGCAGTTACGGCCCCGCCCGGCCCGCAGGGAGAAGGCGCCCTTC